>JBBPDE010000040.1:25010957-25021678 GCA_037974605.1 Nannopetersius ansorgii | reverse complement strand
CTTCAGTACCGTCACAGTACAGTTTAGAACCTGATACAACTTCAGTACCATCACAGTACAGTTTAGAACCTGATACACCTTCAGTACCGTCACAGTACAGTTTAGAACCTGATACACCTTCAGTACCGTCACAGTACAGTTTAGATACAGAACGGTTCCCATATAACTGTGAGAAAGTGTTTTATGTTCCTTTAGCTCCTGCAGAAGACCACAAGTGCCTGGTTGTGTTCAGCCAGCGGGGCGTTGGTTCGTCCTCCTAATGAGAGGAGGAGCGCTCTGTAAATCGTCCCCTCGGACCTTCATTAGAAATAATTCAATTTAAATTAATGCTTCTGCTGGGAGTTCAGTGAGAACCAGCTGCACGACAGAACTGTGTTCACGCTGCTTTACTGTCGGGCCAGTCTCGCTTTTCTACCGCATACTGTGATTCTTCCATCTCCAAACATGAGTTTCTCAATTAGGGCCTAAATAAGGGCAGGTGTTTCCAATAAAGTGACCAGTGCTTCCATTGACCAGTTGATGGAAGCATATTAGGTGTTTCTAATAAAGTGGCCAGTTCAGACAGCCAGCCTGGTGCTGCTCTCTCCAGCCAATTGACCTTCAGTGTTCCTGACATCAGTCTTGCAGCTCTAGTTCCAAATTAAAGAAGCAAAAATTGGACTCCAAAAAGGTCTCGGCTGATTGCCCACATGCAGGTTCTGCAGGAAATTTGTGTGTAAATTTGCTGAAGCATTCCTTTATGCCACTGTCAGCCCTCCATAGTAGTGACAGGGCGTCTGGTTCTGGAGATCCAGACACTGTTTCACTGCCACCTTTTGTCACACTATGATGGATTAATACCTGAAAGTGCTGAACATGCTCCCGTAGCTTTGCGGCTGCAGCTGTACACGTTTTAGCTGCGCAGTGTAAAGCCTGAGACACCTCAGGAAGCAGATGGAGCTTCACGGTTTATGATGCAGATGCTCAGGATTATCAGCATCCAGCGCACTGAAGATAATGGCTTTGAGAGGGATGGCAGAGCTCCAGGGGAGGGAGGGAAAAGCTGTTTACCTGAAAAAAGCCTGGCACACACACTGCGAGGCAGAGCAGGAGTGTTTATGCCTCTTCCGCTAAAGCTGTTTGGGCTGTAATGGTGGAATAAAGCACCAGGACGTTCGCGGGTGCAGCTGCTGTTCGCTCGCCACTGCTTGATCCGCATCGACGCCCCATCTGTTGATGCACAGAAGCGTTTCTTCTTTTCAGTAGTGGTCACTTTCTGACCTTAAAGATTCTCAAAGCTCCTCTTGGCTCGATATTTTTGATGCTCTCAACCCATGAGACGGAGCTTGTAAAACTATAGGCACAGCTTTGAGGTAGGTGTTTCCAATAAAGTGGCCAGGGAGTGAAAGCACAGGGTGTTTCCAATAAAGTGGCCAGGAGTGGAAGTACAGGGTGTTTCCAATAAAGTGGCCAGGAGTGGAGGTAAATGTGGCAAAAATGATCTGAATTCTGTGCTCCGATAAAGCGGAAGTGTGACGTGACAGTTACCAATGATGAGGCCAAGAACTAGAGATATAAGGGGTTTTATTTTACTCCATTTAACACTTTCATCCGACGTCCAAAAGTGCTTTTCCGAATAAGGAAGGGGATTCCAATAAAGTGACCAAAAAATTGATTTACAGCATGTAACTGACTCTCTTATCCAGAGTGACATCTGAGTGTTTCGCCAGATCAGGTAGGGGTTTCCAATAAAGTGGCCAACTTTGGGTCCTGCATTCCTAAACACTGCAGACCAAGTTCAGACTTTCATGGAGAAGTCTCAACCAATGAGATGGAGCGTGTAAAACTATAGGTACAGCTTTGAGGTAGGTGTTTCCGATGAAGTGTCCATGAGTGGAAATACAGGGTGTTTCCAATAAAATGGCCAAGAGTGGAAATACAAGTTTGGTGTTTCTAATAAAGTGGCCAGTGAGTGGAGGTAAAGTGGAGGTAAATGTGTCGAAAATGATCTGAATTCTGTGCTCTTACATAAAATATCAGACAGAGTCTGGAAACGATAAGAGGACAGAAAGAGAATCTGAGCAGTAAATTGATTTTCAGTAAAAGGGAACGTGTGTGACCCCCCGGTGTATCAGGGAGTGCCTAGAATATCAATGCTGGTCCTTCTGAAAAAATTTGTTTTGCATCATTAACCCTTCGAACGTGAGCACCACAGATGCCTGTAGCCTGCAGCACAACAAATGCTAAATCGTCGTCATCTGGCAGAACAGCTCCTTATATGGATGCTCCCCCGGTGTGTGTTGGTTCTCGAGGTGTTGGACGTCATGCTGAGCTTTGTTTGGTGCTCCTGTGTCACGAAGAACCAAAGTTACTGTAATTTAAAAACATGTAATAATAAAAAACACCACTGGGGTTTAAAAACAGTGCCACACACAAATAAACATGAAGAACAAAAACGAAGAAATTAGTAATTTATTTTAGGTTTTAGAAACAAACAGAAAAACTACAAGAACTGTGTCCGAAATCACACACTTGCACACTTCGAACACTATGTTTTAGTGCGATAGTGCGTTCACACTGACAACTAAGCTAAAACTCAGTGCTCTGAAAGTAGGCTACCTGGATGGTGCCCGGATAACGCAGTGTCACACTACACGGACACCATTTAGCGGAAGGGCCAGTACTTTCCACAGGTTTTCAGAGTTGAATAATGGCGGCCAACAGTGATATGCCGATGCAAACCCAAGCGGAGGCAACCAAACAAAAACAAAAGCAAAAAAAATCACGAGGAAATTCACTGTGTAAACAAAATCTGGCCGGTATTTTGGCTGTAGAATTGCAAACAAATGTTCGTCCGTCACTTCCACTAAGTGCAAAACATCAGTGTTCATTGAAAACAGGACTGACCCACAGCAGTGTGACTACAGAGGGAAGTGCTCAGGCTCTACACACTACATTCCAGTGCACTCACATAAGTGCACAATTTCAGACACAGTCAAGATCTCTGAACCTGGAGAACTTCAAGGATAGTCTCCGCCCACAAGTGGGTGGAGAAAACCCGCAGAGGGAGGGGCTCCAGGGAGCGGCCGAGCGACGGCGCGCCAAGAAAAAGAGCAGCAAACCGCGAGAGTGTAGGAGAGCCAACACTGGTTCTAGACTGTTTTACACCGGTTATATTTACTGAAATTAGAGTTTACTGATACACTCCCTACTGATACAACCCTCATTTATCAGAATGATTTTTAAAATTTAATTCAGTTAAAGCCATTCTGAGTGGGTTTGATGTGAAACGGTTGATTGTTGAGACTCTGATTTCTTTCCAGTGGAGGTGAATGGAACCAGGCGTCTCCAGCACTAATATAGTTGAGGTGAATGGAACCAGACGTCTCCAACACAAATCCAGCCATTTGCCCCCCAGTGAAGCTCCACGTGTCTCTGAGTGTTTATATGGATGTTGGTGATGTAAAATAGTGAATCTGAACTAAATCTCTTTTCTTTGGGGACTATTTTACCTCACAACACCCTGCATGTATCTCTCCATCATGAATGGGTTTAGTTTTAAAACCAAAATCTTCTCAGATCTCAGAGCTTTTAGAGGCAGATGTCTGGTTCCATTCACCTCCAGTGTGAACAGTTCTGAAAGAGAGTGGAGCATTTCAAGCCAAAACTGCTCTTTGTTTACGTGCTAACCATTAAATTATAGAGAAATTTAGAAAGTCAGTGTAGTTTAACTTCACCAGATTTGAGGACATTTGTAGAAACTCAGATTATTGGACTGGATCAAACATGGGGACGGTTTGAGAATCGATATCGGGAACCCAGAGTGTGTTTTCTATGGCAACGCTCCAAAAACCCTTTTTGGTTCCATTTGGCGCTTTCCTTTTCCAGAGAAAAGCGACAAGCCGGTGTCCTCCTGTCGCTTTTGTGACGGCTTTTTCTTTTTTTCCCTATCCTTTGAAGTGTAAACAGAGCTAGAGTTTGTAAGCAATTACTGCCTGGCAGTCGGGGGGAGGGCAATAAAAGAGGAGGAGGGCTCCCACCAACACCTGTAGAAGTAATTATCTTCAAACGAGCGACTCTGCAAATTAAAATGTCTGTTTTGTCACCTTCGTGGTGGTTTCCACCCACGCCCTTACCCCGGGAAATACGGAGAGGCTAATTAAAACAGTGGCCGGCCTTACGTGAATCGCCGACAGAGGCCTGGAGGATTTAATTAGGCCCCTTTATTTATCAGATACCGAGCAGTCACTCTGGAGTATTTAATATACGTCTCAGGATAAGGCCCAGCAATCAGGTGTTGCCGTAATAGTCTGTAAAAGTCTGGCTGGAGTAAGTAATGAGCTCTAATATTACCCTTAGGCCTCTATAATTCATTTCGAAGCCTGCCTCGCTGATAGCGGGGCACAAACTTCAAAGTGTTCATTTATATCAGTGATATAAGAGATATATTATGATACATTGCCTCTCTATATAGGCCGTATAAGTGCTTTCATTAGGGGAATTACTTTTCTCTTGCTAGGTTTGTGTAGAAGCTTAAATCGTCGTAAATAATCCCAAAACAAAAAGCCACGTTTTACTAGGGGTGGATCGATACCAGTTTTTCATGTGTGATAGGCTACTGATAGTGATATTACAAGTGTCCACTGAAACTGATTCCAATCCGATACCATATTTTTTCATCTGTTAAAAACGTGAATACCCTGCTTCCTCTAAGGGGCGCTGTGTAAGTTGTAAAATGGTTTCCACACTCATATAGTGCATGGTGTGTCCATTCTGGAGTTCTGCACACAGTCAGAAAATGAAATGTACAGGCATGTTTTTACTAGGTGTGGTTCGATACCACATTTTCAGGTCCGATATCGATACTGATACCTCCAGTTTCTGCTGAAACCAAAGCAGCCTCCTCTAGGTGGCGCTGTGTCAGTTATAAAACCCGTTTCTAAACCCATATAGTGGCTAGTGTGTCCATTCTGGAGTTCTGCACACATGTCTGAGTCTCCAATGTCTCTGTGTTGGATGGGTTCTACACTGTTTGTGAAGGAGTCTGTATTTTAGTGCACCATGTAGGGAGCAGGAGCCGTTTGGGACACAGCCCTGTTACTCATGTCCTCATCTGTGTCGCCCTCTTTTTGACACATTCAGTGATTGTGTGATTGTTCAGACCTTTTCTAATATCAGATCCAGCCATTCTGGCCTGAATCGGACGATACCGATACTGGATATCGGATCATCACACTCCTAGTTTTGCGAACATTTTTGATTGACATAAGATGAGTTAAATAAGATAAAAAAGAAAGAACTTTATTTATCCTGAGGAAATGTCTTCTGTCATAAACATGCTCAATTCAACAAGAGGAATAAAGAAAGACAATAAAGTGTTTAAAAAGAACAGAACAGCAGTAATAGTGCAAACAGAATAACCAAATAATTCTAACAAAGTAACAAATTACTATAAGAGACATAAGAAAATAACAGATTATTAGTACAAGTGGTTATGAAAACTGACTTAATGTTTGTGCCAGGAATAAAATGAGATAGCAGTGAGACATGAGGCAGGGTGTAGTCTTTTCCCCTTTGTAACTGTCACAAATATGGTTTATGTTATTTTTGTTTCAGTTTAAATAATTTGTTTACATTGTTTATAATGTTAATCTGGTTTACTTCTGTTGCAAGAATGTTAAGGAACCATATTTCATTTTTTGTTGCACTCATCTTTTTTAGACCAATAAAGCTTGTTGAAGTCACAAGGACTAAGTAGAAAGGATAAGCTTCACCTTACGTGAAAAGGGACATTTTAAGTGAAACTTCTCATCTTTTCAAGAATACAGTAACCCCTCAGTTTTACGCGGATACAGTTCAACATGGATTTTTCTGAGAACCGAACTGTATTACCGCTACCAGTCCAGCGGTGGCAGTAATACACTGAAAAGTTGTCAACCGCCATAAAAAGAAGTAGCAGAAAAAGCTGATGCAACGCGTAGCATGACTGCTCGAGTCGTTGCACACTGCTAATGCTAACTGCTAATGCTAATGTTTTTTTATTCTGATTATTTATTCACCTTTACATTTTCTTTAAGGGTAATGCATTACACTGAGCTTAAAATGAAATTAAGCTCAGTTTAATTAGTGTTCTGGGAGCAGATTTGGGGGCATATTTAGGGTTTACACTATAAAAATAGGCATTTTAGGCTTTTTTCTTTACCAAAACACAACAAAAAAGCTTGACACATTGAAAAAAGCTTGAAACACTGGGATGCTCTAAAATGTTTGACTGGTAGTGTATGTGAGAGGTTCTGCATTGGAGATATGGTAAGTGGACTGTTTAGATTATTTAAATGGAGAAAGATTGTGAACGAATAAATCTATTTGTAACTGAAGGACCATGTCACATATTTCCTGGAGTGAGTGAGACCCTTATTTGGATAAATAGATTTGTAAATAAACACAGGACAAATTGAGCCCTGCTTTAGATGGGCCAACCTTATGGGGCCCTTTGTTCTATAAACACAGGAGCAGCCCGACTGAAAACGCTGACTGGTATATACACCACTTAATTAGGTCCGCCTGCCTTATATCCTTGTATTTATTACAGGTGCACTTTGTAGACATACTACAGTCTATAACTGCAAACTTCTTACTTTGTTTTTATTATTTTCTACACTGTAGATTAATATTGAAAACAAACTAAATGATGAAGGAACACATGGAATTATGCAGTAAACAGAAAAAGAGTTAAAGAAACCAGGATCTGTTCTGTAATAATGTAATGTCATATCAGATTTTGTATTTCTTATAATGGAAATCCTATTAGAAGTTCAGGTATCGTCTCATTGGCTTTTATTACAGTTGTTCTTCAAATCGATGGGTTTAATGTTGTTTTCCAAGCACAGCAAGACATGTCGGCATTACTGTTCTTGGTAATCAACCGTACGTTACAGATCCAGTACCTTTAACAGGCGCCTTTATTCTCTGTCAGGAAATGAAACTGGTGATAGGTAGCGATGAGGGATGCCGTGAAGGAGCTGAGGGACAGGGCTTGGTCACAAAATGTGCCAAGGAGGACACATCGGGGTTTACTGGCATTAAATCTCATTCTTTTATGCCCAACGACTTTCCTCTTCAATGCACGAAGCTCCGGCATGACAGTGGGGCGGCCACTGAGATTGGCACTCGATCCCTTGACAAGAATTGAACTCATTTCCAGCTTGATGGAATGGTGTATGTCTGAAAATATCAAGGCTACAAATGAAACTAGTATCAAAAACTTGGCCTCGGTGTAGTCCAATGTCAAAGAAACTTTGTCCTGTGACGACAGTCGCGATAATCTGTGCATTCCTTCTAGTCCGCATGGGCCGCCCCCGTGGCCAGCCCCGGGCCATTTTAATTCCATCATAATGTCTCTTCAAGTGCTAGTCTGCGTGTCTATATTCCTCAGGCTTCAAGTAATTATCCCAACCATCTGCCTGCATCTCAGCCACAGATGGAGGGACCTTGACACCCCTGTGTTTTGCCCAAGAGACAAAAAAGTCTCACAACCTCGGTGGGATAACACATGACAACCTTCTTCTTTTTTTTCGAGCCTCTAGAGTGACTCACAAGGACACACGACAAAGCCAAGTGGGTGAAAAAATAGTTCTTGACTTAAAAAATTACTTTGTGATGGGAGATTCTTTTGTGGTTAAAGATAATTACGGACACCATTAATCACCTACAGGTGTTGAACATTAATGATCTGGTTACTGTGTCTCCTGTCAATTGGGGGGGGGGGGGGGGGGGGGGGGAACATTATGCAGTGAGTGAGCATGCAGTTCCTGGAAGTAAGGAAAGTGTACAAAAGGAGACACTTTGAGAAGAACCAAACTGTGATGTCTGGATGACTGAACAACACGGCTGGTATTGAGGTAGAACCTACCAAAAGTGCTCGAAGGAAGAAGAACTGATGAGTCATGGGTGACTCAACAATGAATGAAGGTCTGATCCCAGAAAGGATCTCCTGTAGAACAAACTTCTGAGAAACGTCATGCTCAGAACACACAGTGCAGTGCCCCCTGCTGTGTAAAGGGCTGCGTAGCTGCAGACCGATCAGAGTACCCATGCTGACCCCTGTCCACCACCGCAAACTCCTAGAATAGACATCAGAACTGGACCATGAAGTGATGGAAGAAGGTGTCTGATAAATCACATCTTCTTCAACATCATGTGGACGACCGTGTGTGTGTGTGTGTGTGTGTGTGTGTGTGTGTGTGTGTGTGTGTGTGTGTGTGTGTGTGTGTGTGTGTGTGTGGAACAAGGTGAGGCAGTGTGATGCTCTTTCAAATTTTTTAGGTTCTTCCAAAACATTTTAGATCCAAACCTAAAAAAAGGTTCTATAAAAAGCCTTTAAAAAAAAAAAAAAAGATTGCGTCTTTAAAGAGCCCTTTTAAGAGACCATCACTTTTGGTTCCACTTGTCATCATTTTAGTGCACTTAAAAGTACTTGTCTTGAGTGTACACTTCTAAAACGAAATGATTCTCATTGGTTTCCAGTTGGCATCTTAATAATAACGTTATTCATGGTCCAACACTGCAGACTCATTAAACTTACCCGCATTTAAATATCAATAATTAGTCTAAATTACACAGAGAAAGGCATGTAATGCAATATGAAGGGCGAATATAGTTGCGCACCGAGCAATGTGGGAATGTTCTTGACGGGGTTTTTTCCTCCATTGCAGCCTCCACTAGTTTCCACACTAAAGATCATGATATTCAGCCTGAACCAGAGCCGAGATTGTTTCATCTCAAACGTTCAGCTCGCAGTGCCTCTCCTCCACTCTTCTGAAGGGCTTTTCACTGTCCGTGCTATAATTGGAGCCTCCACAGAACGGACCTGCTTCTATCCGAAGCTATTATTCATCGAGTGCTATTGAGGATCAGCCACGTGAACGTATGACTAACACGCGGTTTTAGCAAAGCAGCATGTTAAAAAAAAACATACCGAGGCGAGTTGGCTTGGTCATGTGACTGAAAATGGAAATAAGAGGTTGCTTTTGCCAGGTTGGAAGCTTAAAAGTGAAGCAAATGGACCTCGTGAACACCTGCAGGCCTCCTGTACACTGTTCCACCAGCTCATTTCACAGAGCCTAATCTACCGTGAAGGCGAAATGAGAAACATCGACTCCAAAGCGCCCATATCCTGCATTTATCTCGTGTTTTATTTGTTCCCCTGAGGTCCACTAATGACATATGTGTCATTTTTACATCCCCCTTTTCTCAACCTCTCTTTATCCCCCATAACACAGGTCAGCAGGTCAAACTCATCAGAGATGTTGTGGGTTCTGTAGTGTTTTTCATGCTGATGCTCCGAACACAATTCGGAGAAATAATTCAGTCTTAAATAAAAATAAGTCACGAGTCACTGTTTGTTGTGATTTATTGAAAATAATCATCCCATTAAACAAATCCACCTGTATTCAGCACCCATAAATGTCTTGGTAAGAGACATTATTTAGCTTTTCATTTATTTTCATTACAGTTCTTTTTCACAGCATGAAATCACACTTTCTTTTTAAATCACATCGTCATCATCTCACTGTGGAGCTAAACTGCTGTAGAATTAACAGGCTCATACGTTTACGTTCATGTTTACGTTTACATCAGTGCTTATATCGTCTACGTTTGTTCTTCATACGTGTAAACTAAAGTCAACACCTGCTTTTAACCAAGTTACCGCCAGCTAATATACACACCTTAACAAACCCTGTCCGAGAAAACAGTCAGAGGTTCAAACACAAATAAAGAGTTTAGAGGGAAAGAGCCCAAGGTTTTTAAATAGAAAGAAAATGATGTATAAGAGCTAAACGACAGGGGTGGTTAGTCACCAAGGTGCTCCTTAAAGATGGGGGTCTTGAAGACAGCGAGGGACTCCAGATCTGATCAGAACAGGGAGTTTGTTCCGCCACTAGGGTCCGAGACAGAAAAGAGTTGATGCATGTCTTCCTCTTCTTTTGAGCTACAAACAATGTGTTGTTTTTTTTGTAACATCACATTTGCACATAGTAGTATGTTATACAGCTTTGCAAGTTTTAACATGCTAACATTAAAGTGAGGAAAATGTTTTTTCCTATTATACAGGCCTTTTAAAAAAGTCTCATTAGAAAGTGTCTTCTTTACACTCATTATTTTGACAAAGCATCCCAAATTATGCTAAACTAACTGGGCTTCTTCATTATATCACTGAACCTTACAGCAATCAATTACAGATCATGACATCTGGATAAGAGGCCCTTTTTGATATATGGTAAGTTCATTTCTTCCTTCATGAATTATTGTACCACATTAATGTGACTAATTATTTAACCTTATAAATAATTCCCTTTTTTTCCTGCCCGAAGCTTTCCATAAGCCCCGCCTACAGACAACTGATACTGGATCAAATGGAGGCTGAGATTAGGATTGGCTTTCTAAGCTATTAGAGAGATCTGGGTTTCCATTCTTTATTGTACCCTGCCACTGCGTTCCACCTATAAACGGATGAAACTGTGTTTAATGACTTGACTTAAATATGCATTTTATGAACATAAAATGTTTCAAAAGTTTGGACACTTCTTCGCATTCAACGATTTCCTCTGTGTTTATTATTGTCTACATTGTAGATTAATATTGAACCTATCACCTCTTTGCACTCTCTTGGCATTTTTTCACTCAGATTCATGAGGAATCGACCTGGAATGGTGTTTAATTAACAGGAGTTTCTTCATCAA
>JBBPDE010000040.1:25000739-25010857 GCA_037974605.1 Nannopetersius ansorgii | reverse complement strand
AGTTTTCTGATTCTGATTATTTATTTACCTTTACATTTTCTTTAAGGGTAGTGCATTAAACTGAGTTTAAAATGAAAGTAAAGTGTTCTGGCAGCAGATTTGGGGGCATATTTAGGGTTTACACAATAAAAATGTACCACCTGTGAAAAGCGGGGGATTACTGTATAACCAAGGTCTGCTCTGATTGGCTGCCTGTTTTGCACCTCATTTATAAAGCGGTCCTAAACGAAATACTCCTTCTGTGTAAATGGCCGGGGCTAAACTGCTACAGACTGTATAGGCTGGCATATGGAAATGTCTTTCTTGTGACATCACAAAAACAACTTAAAAACAGACTGCTTTTGTTGCTGTACTGTATGAACTGAGGAGGGAATGGACTGACATATACAGGCCACATATTACATATTGTTGTTATTATTTTATTTTAATGTGCAAAAATCAAATTTTCCATCAAGCAAGCCCTTTAAATACAACCCACATGAGTCACCAGTGTGTAGAAAAGAGTCCCGCAGGGGTCGGAAGGTGTGAGTGGAGATTCTTCAGAGTCGTGCTTGTTGCCCAGACTTGAAAATGGTGTATTGATGTCGGAGAGAATGTGAAAGAGAGAAAAAGAGACACCAGAAGTCTTCCATGTTTGTGTCCGAGCCTTCAGGCTGTGACTGTGATGAAGCTCAGGGGGACACTGTCTGCCTGCCTGGACTGGTCTGCAGTGCAGCCAATCTGGTGAGGACAAAATACACACTACAGGACATCCTGAAGCTGATGAGCTCAATGTATTCAAAATCCATGCAAAACCACAACCTGAGATCAGGCTGCCAGGCTAAAATATTCCGTTTTGGTTTTTATACTGGCATCCCTGTACTGTGTCACTTTCACAGTTAGAAACATAGAGCTTTAAGAAGATTACGTGTCACTTACCCAGGTATTCACAGTTATACACACACAATGGACAGGGAAACGGAAGCCCTGGATTCCTCCTGAGGAACCAGAATGAAGAGTAGAATAATAGAGTAATTTGACAAAATGTAAGCAACAATACATACAATATATACAAACTAACTGTAGACTAAACATTTCTGAATATTTACAGTGGAGAAGAAACAGAATATGTGCAAATTGTTATTGTGCAGTTGGTGAATGGTTGTGTACTTTATAATAAAAATTGTGCAGAATGGACAGGAGTACTTTATGGTATGAGGAGTACTGTGGAATGGGGAGTATTATGGGATGGGAGTTTTATGGTATGGGCATTATTAAGGTATGGGGAGTATTTTGGGATGGGCAGTATTAATGTATGAGCAGTATTATGGTATGGTGAGTATTATGGGATGGGGAGTATTATGGTATGGTAAGTATTAAGGTATGAGGAGTATTATGGGATGGGGAGTATTATGGGATGGGAGTTTTATGGTATGGGCAGTATTAAGGTATGAGGAGAATTATGGTATGAGGAGTATTATGGGATGGGGAGTATTATGGGTTGGAAGTAATATGATATGGGCAGTATTAAGGTATGGGGAGTATCATGGTATGAGGGAGTATTATGGTATGGGCAGTATTAAGGTATGAGGAGAATTATGATATGAGGAGTATTATGGTATGAGGCGTATTATGGGATGGGGAGTATTATGGTATAGTGAATATTATGGTATGGTGATCATTATGGTATGGACAGTATTAAGGTATGGGGAGTATCATGGTATGAGGGAGTATTATGGTATGGGGAGTATTATGGTATGAGGCGTATTATGGGATGGGAGTATTATGATATGGGCAGTATTAAGGTATGGGGAGTATCATGGTATGAGGGAGTATTATGGTATGAGGGAGTATTATGGTATGAGGAGTATTATGGTATGGTGAGTATTATGGTATGAGGAGTATTATGGTATGAGGCATATTATGGGATGGGGAGTATTATGGTATGGTGAATATTATGGTATGGTGATCATTATGGTATGGACAGTATTAAGATATGGGGAGTATCATGGTATGAGGGAGTATTATGGTATGGTGAGTATTATGGTACGAGGCGTATTATGGGATGGGAGTATTATGGTATGGGCAGTATTAAGGTATGGGGAGTATCATGGTATGAGGGAGTATTATGGTATGGTGAGTATTATGGTACGAGGCGTATTATGGGATGAAAGTATTATAGTATGGTGAGTATTAAGGTATGTTGAGTATTATGGGATGGGAGTATTATGGTATGAGGGAGTATTGTGGGAGGGGGGTATTAGAGAATGGTGAGTATTATGGTATGAGGAGTATTATGGGATGGGGAGTATTATGGTATGGGCAGTATTATGGTATGAGGAGTGTTATGGGATGGCAGTATTAAGATATAGGGAGTATTATGGGATGAGGGAGTATTATGGTATGAGGGATTATTATGGTATGGGGAGTATTATGGTATGGGCAGTATTATGGTATGAGGAGTATTATGGCATTAGGGAGTATTAAGGTATGGGGAGTATTATGGTATGAGGAGTATTATGGAATGGGGAGTATTATGGTATGGTGATTATTATGGTATGGTGAGTATTATGGTATGGTGAGTATTATGGTATGGGCAGTATTAAGGTATGGTGAGTATTATGGTATGAGGAGTATTATGGAATGGGGAGTATTATGGTATGGTGAGTATTATGGTATGGGCAGTATTAAGGTATGGAGAGTATTATGGTATGGTGAATAGTATGGTATGAGGGAGTATTATGGTATGGGGAGTATTAGGGTATGGGAAGTATTATGGTATGAGGGAGTATTATGGTATGGGGAGTATTATGGTATGGGCAGTATTATGGTATGGGTCGTATTATAGTAAGGGGAGTATTATGACATGGGAAGTATAATGGGATGGGAAGTATTATGGGATACTGAACTGTTTGCCTGAGGGTTCCCTGGTGCTTTAAGAATACACTTTAAGAATATGTCTGCTCAGTGGTCTGAAGCAAAATTACGGAGGAGGGTGAACCTCTTGTATGGGTGAGCTGAGAATGGCCATTACGAGGTCATTCCAAGTCCTAACCCCTGGACTCTTGCAAACTTGGCAGTGTGTTGGTGCTGCTGTGTCTGTTTGGTCACTGTATCCAGAGTGCTGGTGCTCCTCGTCTCTCCCAGGCCTCTCCTGAGCTTCAGCGAGACATCTGAAGAGCGGGAGGGGTGAGTCATGTCTCATTATTCTGAAGAATGTAACTTCAAAGCTGCCATGGCAGACAATACATTATAACCTCTATTCAACAGCTATTCACCGGGGGCCCGCTCATCGCTGGAGTTATTATTCATCAAGTGCAATCTAGAAAATGATAGTAATTGTGAGTACATGGACAGCGACGAGCGAAGAGCAAGCAGAAATGCACACCTCTCCATGTAAGCCTAAACTCACTTAGACTGTCAATAAACTATTATATTAGGTGTCTGTAGCAACACGGACCACTTAAACGGCGCCGCCAGTGGATCAACAATTCTAACAAATAAAAAGTCCAGGGGCTCTTACAACATATGCTCATTAAAGTCTTCGGGCAAATCATGCAAATCATTCTACTCGCTCCCCTGCTTTCCCTCAGAAGATGGATGGCGCCTATATGCTTTTTACACAAATCAATCTAGGTAAGTGCCCGTTTAAGGTTTGCTCTTTCAGAGTGGTTTAGTCACGCTGTGGGTTTAATGGGCCAGAAAGTGGCTGTGAATGAGACTTCGTTTAAAAGGTGTAGCTCCCGTGACCTCAATATATAAACAATTACGACCTCCAGATATGCACGCATTCTTTCAGGTGACTGAGAAAATAACAGCACCTCGGATACTGGGGGCCAAGGAACATGTCTGAGGATCCTCAGGCCCAGCTCCAGTTTCAGGTGAAGCAATGCAAGTTTTTTAAAAGTCAGAAAAGAGTACTGTCCCATAAAATACTAATATAAAATATACTAATATACTAACATAAAAAATACTTATATATATATATATACTATGCTATACTGATACTTAATGATACTTAAATATATAGTATAAATGAGTCTATATACTTATATATACACTATACATTTTGTCTAATTATAATATAACAGCACTAAATCTGAATTGTCTTGATTGATACAGGCTTCAAACCAAGAACCATTTCCAACCTACTTTTAATATTTGTGTTTAAATGTTGTCCAGAAAAAGCCAGTTTTATTTAAATTATGAGCAAAAGTTAGATATCTCCCCTTCTTTTTTTATTCCAGTCAAAATGTCCATTAAGTAGACGTCTAGAAGACTGATATTTTAAAAGAATGCCTAAACTATGTACAATATCAAATCTGTCAGTGTTTTTCAGTTGTCATTCCTCTTTTAGGACTCACTACTGTCCCTTTAACTCCTCCAGTGTAAAACCCAGCCGGGTACATCTGCCTCCCCAGCAATAGCTCCCAAAGCTCTCACTGACATTGTTCCTTTTCAAACAGAAATGCTGTACATTCACACCTCAGCTGCCTTTCTCTATTTTGTGCATCTAAAATGACTCCAAGAATAGAGAGAGCAATCATTTGGAAAGCAAACAAGAGGAAACACAGGAGTTTACAAAACTGGAGTTCAGTAAATGATTAAAAGATCAAAAGAGAGAAAATGGCACCCCTAACTAGGTAAACCACAGACAGCGCAGCTCAGATAAACAGTACAGCTCTCATCTTCGAGAGGAAAATCGAGGTCCACTCTGGGGTCACGTGGGAAAGAAACACTCATGTCCATCCTTGACAGAAAACAACTCAACATTGAAAGAATGTTTCACTGTTCAAGAAGTTACTGAGTAAATCAGGATCCGAATCAGAATAGCATTTATTGCCCAAAAATCGGCTGTTTTTTAAGATGGACAAATATAATGGGATGCCTGACCCCTGCTAAATCCAAAGATGAGAGCTGTACTGTTTATCTGAGCAGCGCTGTTGGTGTTCTACCTGGTTGGAGACCCCATTTTCTCTCTTTTGATTTTGTCGTGGAGCGCCTGACCATTACACCAACAGAGACTTTAATAACATTGTATTCAGATACATAGACTTTCATAAGGATCTGGACCCTCTTTGCAGCTGCTATAATGGTCCCGCCATTCTCTGGACTCATGAACTTAAATACAAGAAATTAATGAAATTTTACCTGAGATCTGTCTATATGGGTAGCCTAAACATGCCGGTTTTGGTGAATGTGCCTCAGGGCCCAAAACCGGGTTGACAATTTTATATTGATTTTTGTTTAATTTTACATGAAATTGAAACTTGCTTTTAATGAACATTTTAACAAAGAATTGTAGTGTTTATTGCTTTTATCCAGTGCTTTGAACCTTTTAGATTGCATGGTCACTGGTATTAGCATAACGCTGTCTTCATGCTAGGCAGCTGGATGACTTCCAACCCCACTGGATGTGTATTGATGTGAAATGAGCTTCTTTTCTTTAAAAGGAAAAAAGTAAAAAAAAAAAAGTAAAGCACACAATGTTGTGATCACAAGGCACTCAAAACTGAAACAGATCAGCGAGAACAAAACCTCTAAACTTCTCGAAACTGGAGCCGACAAAAAACAGGTGAAACGAGTGTAAATGCACCGAAATGGACAAAACCACTTGAACTGCTGAACTCTGATTGAATCACTGATTGGACTGTGATTGAATGAGTGACGCCCACGTTCAACAGATTTTTGGAAGAAGGCCACAGCCTGTTCAGAGGACGTTACACTTGATTAAAAATTCCAATTCCCAGAGTTTCTGACCCAGGATCTTTTTCTGATCCCCTTTCCTTTAGCTCTCCGGGAAAGTTAACCCCACCCTAGACTGTACTCATTTAAGAACCCACCACCGGACATCAAAAAAGAACCCTTTTCAGAAACTGGAGTGGTGACAAAGCCACATTTATCCTGGTTTATTTAGGCCATTTTTTTTCCCTAGGCTGGATAATTTGATGGCTGTGATTTTCCCATCAGTCGTCATGGGAGGTTCGGTAATGGTGCCTCTTCACTGGTGAGAGAGAACAGCCTTCGCTCTCCTCCTCATACATATTAATTTAGCTGGGAGGGAGGAAAAAAAGAAGGGTTTAGTCATTTCTGGCGGTGCAAAGCAAGCCGTGCAATTACGCATTTCTACATGAATAGAGCTGTTCTCCAAGTAGATATTTAATGCAATCATTTTTAATAGAAGAATATGCAAATGGTTCTGTTTGACATTTTCCCTTTAACACCCACTTCTCAAAGATGAGATTAATTCCGTGTGGGAATCAAACTTTCATCCCTTCAGAAGAAAAAGTAAAAAAAAAAACCCAAAAAACGAAGACGCCGCATCGCACACTTCGGTAGTACAGCAGAAAGAGAAGACACCTGTGTGCTTTCTGTGCAAAATGGGTGGTTATTATTGGGTTGCATGACAGCTGCTAATGTGGATATGATTTTTTTAATTATGGGTCTCGTAATTAGAGACCAGGTTTATAACAACACTCCAGCATTCGGGCGACGCTAACCTTCTAAAATGTCACGCCGGTGGTCTTCGCTCAGTTAAAGGTTCTTCTCTTTGCCTCCACTCTGCTGGAAAATGTTCTAGACTGAATCCGCTGTAATGAAGAAAGGTTTGAAGCAAGACTATCAAAAACATGGTGCTCCGCTACAGCAAAGAGTCAAAACATCAAAACAAACCTTTCTAAATAGGCAATTAAGCACTATTGCACAAACATGAGATGAGGAGCCACAGAGATGCCTCTTTTTTCATTCAACAGATGCAGATATGAACTGTAACTATTTACCTGCTTTCAAGGAGAAATTCACAACATTTCTTCAGAATTAAGTGGCTGAAGTGGATTTAGAGAAACTTTCCAGTGTTGGTGAATGGAACCAGGCGTCTTCAACACTAATCTCTCTCCCCCCAGCGTTTTACTCTCTCCCCCCAGTGAACTCCACATGAGTGTTTATGTTGATGTTGATGATGTAAAACAGTGAATCTGAACTAAACCTCTTTTCTTTGGGGACTATTTTACCTCACGACACCCTGCATGTATCCCTCCACCATGACTGGGTTTAGTTTTATTACCAAAAGTGTCTCAAAACGGGTAAAACAAACATTCTGTTCACATCCTAATCATGTAACTCTGGAGAAATATCTGTGGATTTCATGCTGATTTGCACTGAATAATTTCTTATCATTTATTGAAAAATGTATATTTAGTGACTTTCTTTTGGACCTTGGTTCCATCATGTTGTGTAGCTTCACTCTCTTTAGAGATTTAGGATCAGAATCAGAATCTGGAAATTGCTAAATAAGGACTGTACAGACACACAGAGACGAGAACAATATCATATAAAGTCTCAATAAGATCTAAATAAAACATCTGTAAATAAAATAAAAGCTCATTATGAAAATACACTTTGCTATTTAGAGAAATGCTTGGTATTGAAACTCTATGTAAGTAACACAGCTGAGTGAAAAACAAATGGTACTTTGTTAGTAATACTGCACATGGAGGCTATTGCATATACGCGGTTCTAGACGGCCCCTGTACCAAACAGCCAATGGTTTAAATATTAGTTTCCTATCGTGACATGCACTGGCCCGAAGAATGGAACTAACACTGTGTGTGTTCTAGACGGACTGCTTAAAGCACCACACAAATGTGCTGTTATCTAGAACCTGAAGACCAGCAGCGCGAAGTGTACACTCCGGTTGTAAAAGCGAACGGCTGAAGCCCTAAACGAACTAACTTTCTGGTTTTCCTCCTCACTACAGTGAGATGAAAATAAATGAAAAGCTAAATATAAAATAAAATATATAAAATAAAACATTGACCTGTTTTGCCGTTATATGCGCCCCCCTAAAAACACACTGGCCCCTCCTCTGCCACCCTGGTAATTTTGGTCGAGAACTGCTACTGCTATTGCACTAAAGATACTGCAAGTAATGAAGTGATTCAGCTCCCAAACATCACATGATATTGCACAGAATGAAAATGTTCTAACACCCGATAAGAACATTATGCAACATAAACTGCTGCAGATGATAGGGGCAGCTGGTAGTCTAGTGGTTAGGGCATTCGCCCTGCGATCAGGAAGTCATGGGTTCGAAGCACCACTGAGGTACCCTGAGCAGGGTACTGTCCCCACACACTGCTCCCCGAGTGCCGTGTACCTGGCTGCCCACTGCTTCACTTGGTCAATGGGTTAAATGTAGAGGAAGAGTTTTGTGTGGTGTGTTCACATGTGACAGAATGGTCACTTTCACTTTATAGCAAAAATAATGCAGATAGACCTTCAGTAAGAAAATATACAAGAAGAGGCAATGGGCTACTGCACAGATTATTGTGTGGATCATTAGCATTAGCATTTTATTTTAGTGCAAAATGCTAAAAGAATATAACAACAGAAGAACGGAACCAAATACACTAAGAGACGTTGGAAGCTCTAAGAAGTTCCTCAATCGTTGTTCATGGAACAGAGGAGTTTTAGGAGCTGTTGTTTCTTGCAAGACTGCTTTGACTAACAAAACTTCTACTGGAAAATGGGACCAATCTACTAGAGTTTCTAAATGGTTCTTCTTATTTAGAAGTTCTTCACACATGAGGATCTCTTTTGCAGAAACTAATAAAGGTTCTTTAGGGCAGCGTTTCTCAAACTATGGGCCATGAGAGGGTTCCTGCCAGTCAGCGGAGCCTCGCTTCTGCACCAATCAAAATTCAGTCAGCTCAGGTCGAGACTGCTCATATGTGCAAGGCCCTGCAGCCCTAAAGTCTGACATGACTGGTCCTCAGGACAAATAAGTTTGAGAAAAGCTGCTTTAGGGAACCAAGTGTGGTTTCCCAACAAAGAGTGAGAGTGCAGTGGAGAACTTCTTTCCTGCCTTTCCTGCCTCAATTGAACTTGCTGCCCCTGCCTCTTACTAAACCCTCCAGCCAATCAGGGACTTCTGGAGTTCTTAGCCAAGATTGTAGATGTACATGAAGGTTTTGATTAGTTTTGATTAGAATTATACTTCTCAAGATGTTAGATCTTCAGGACCAGAACATTTTCTGCTGGTGAGCATTTTCTGCTTTGTAGAGCATCACTGATCCAACATAGAGACAGAGAGAGACAGAGAGAGAGAGACAGAGAGAGAGAGACAGAGAGAGAGAGACAGAGAGAGAGAGACAAAGAGACAGAGAGAGAGAGAGAGACAGAGAGACGAACCCCATCCAAATGTCCCTCGGTGTGTCCGCTTCCATTTCAGAGAATTACCTGCATCAGCTTCCAGCGGCTTTGATGAAAAATAATGAAAAATAATAATAATTATCCCAATTGTCTACTCAGCCAGAGTAAACAAGGCTGGTAATGTATGTTGTGCCATGCGGGGTCCTTTCAGAACGGCCGGGGCCGCACTCCCGGGGACTCGGGGGTCTAGCGGAAAATTGGAGCCCTGCATTACAATTATGAAGCCTCCCTTCATCAAAGCTGCGGGCACATTAAATGTTTGTCCAGGCAAGGAAAAGGTTGCAGAGGTGATTTTAAGATGATGCGGCGTCTGAAAGCGCTGCGCTAAAGGAGGAGCCGCCGAGGCTGTTTCAGAACTCGGTCTGAAAGTCATGTTTCCGTTGTGTCTTGCATAGGGCCTTGTTTTACTGTCTTATCAGACTTTAATTGAATGTATTTTACCACTGAATTAACCTTCCAATACTTTATTAATAATAATAATGCATTTTATTTATAAGTGCCTTTCACAACACAGTTTCTCCTGAAGCTGTCATTTAAGGTCTCAAAGTCATTTAATTTCATTTACTTTTTCAGATTTTACACAATAAAGTGGTTGAGATGTAAACAGAGGGGCTCAGAGTGTGTTTGGGTGTGAAAAGCTCCTTTTTAGAGTCAATATTGTTTACAGTCACTACGAAACCAAACCCCTTAATTTTACCCATTAAAATTGCCTTAATTTTGACCTTAATTTCCAGGAAATTAAGAAAAATTAATTGGAAAAGTGCACAGATTAGGGCTGATTAAAGGGTAAAACTACTGAATTTCCCTCTTACTTTTTAAAAGTTGCCCTGAACAACGGAGCCGGTTACACCGGTTATATTTACTGAAATCAGAGTTTACTGATACACTCTGAGTTCTGAGAGTAAACGCTGGTTCTAGACTGTTTTACA
>JBBPDE010000040.1:24977868-24997280 GCA_037974605.1 Nannopetersius ansorgii | reverse complement strand
TAATTGTAAGGGATGTTGAGGGGATGGAAACAGTTCTGTAAAAATGAATGATGAGTGATTTTGGTACATTAACCCACGCAGATGTAATTTTACCTCAGGAAAAAAAAAAAAGTTTGTGTGTGTGTGTGTGTGTGTGTGTGTGTGTGTGTGTGTGTGTGTGTGTGTGTGTTCTGCTTGCAGGTATCACACAGGGTCTCTTGCTTTTGGCTCGCTGATCTTAGCGTTTGTCCAGCTCATCCGGATTATCCTAGAATACCTGGACCATAAACTCAAAGGTGGGCGATATTTGAAGGACACTTAACAGTCGGTGGTCCCTGAACATGAATTCATGGCAAATAAATTGATTAAATTTCTCAAGAAAACATAATCTAGACACTGATTTCCATAGGAAGCGTTGTATACTCTGGCTGTGTGTGTGTGTGTGTGTGTGTGTGTGTGTGTGTGTATGTGTAGGAGCTCATAACGTCGTCGCTCGGTTCCTGCTCTGCTGTCTGAAATGCTGCTTCTGGTGTCTAGAGCGCTTCATTCGCTTCATGAACAGAAACGCCTACATCATGGTGAGAATCAGATTATTATTCATTAAAGCAACAGCTAAGAGATATAGGTGATTCTCACATGACCTTTGCCTCAAAACAAGACTCTCTTCTTCCTCCTAAACAGACCTGAGCTCAGTTTAACATCAATCTGAGATTCAGAGCAGCTTCTCTAATCTCAGCCCGATCCCAGTTTAAGATCTTCAGATCAAATCTCTTTTCTCTCACTGCTCTGATCTTTCTTCAGCTCAGATCCTCCGATCCACCTGAAGATCCACCTGAAGATCCACCTGAAGATCCAGAAAAGAAAACTTAGTTTCTTATAAATGAGTCTGAAATTCGTCTCAGGGATCAAATTCAAGTCTCGACTCCCAGAGTCAGACAGTTTTGATCCATAATGTGTTAAAGAGAGGAAACTGAGAACCGAGGAGAACAGCAGGAGAATTTCTGTCTTCAGTGGATTTTCTTTTGCTTCTTATTTCTCCTAAAGGGGGGTTTAGGAGAAACCAGTCAGACTTTAATCATCTAAAAATAAGGCCTCTGGAGGGGGTGTGAACTGTGTGTATTAGATTCTGATAGAAACTGACAGTATTACACTGGTCTTGCTCCAGATTGCGATCTATGGGAAAAACTTCTGCACGTCGGCCCGGGAGGCCTTCTTCCTGTTAATGAGGAACGTAGTGAGGTAAGGCTGTGCTGCAGGAGCCTCTGGGCTTGTGAACATCTATTCATTATCACTTCTTGTGTTTATGTTTACGGCATTTAGCAGGCGCTCTTAACTAGAGCAACGTCCATCAGTGGATGTCACTATTTATGTCCCTTATATCACTATATCACTTATTTCACTACTTATATCACTTTTTATATCCCTTATATCACAACGTATATCACTGTCCCTTATATCACTACTTATGTCCCTTATATGACTACTTATGTCCTTTATATCACTACTCATATCACTTATATCACTACTTATGTCCCTTATAACACTGCTTATATCGCTACGTATGTCCCTATATCACTACTTATGTCCTTTATATCACTACTCATATCACTTATATCACTACTTATGTCTCTTATAACAAATCTTATATCACCACTTATGTCTTTTACATTGCTACTTATGTCTTTTATATGACTACTTATATTGCTATTTATGATAGATCTTTATTGTCACTGTTGCAGGAACAATGAAATGCTGTTTGGCAGCATAAGAAACAGTGCATGAAGGATACAGTATAAAGTAAAAAGTATAAATATAAAATGTGACATATGAACATAAACTATATACATATGAATATGAGTATTAAAGGTGCAGTGTGCATTAGTGTGCAAATTTGTGATGAGCATTAAGTGACTGAGGTGGTGTGTTATATTCCTTATATCACTATTTATGTCACTTCCATCACTACTTAAGGATCTTATATCGCTACTTTTATCACTTGTCACTACTTATGTCACTTATATCAGTATTTATATCACTACTTGTCACATATTGTGCAAAAGTATTGTCATGTGCACTATCACTACTTATCTCTCAATTATGTGCAATAACAGACTCAGTATAGAGAACAATCCCAAACCACTGTTGGTTCAGCATTAGTATATCAGTATTTATATCCACCTCTATTACTGATATTTTGTGTTTATATTTAGTACTGAGCATTTTCAGAGAATTTCTGGAGAGTGTACTTTGTCTTTGAGTGTCTCTGAGTGTCTGTGCAGTCGTTAACAATCAGTTTCCTCCGGGTTCAGTAAGGTTTCTGATTCGGATTCAGATTGGCTACAGCCTCAGTCCTGATGTCTCTCTTTCTCCACAGGGTCGCAGTGTTGGACAAAGTTACAGATTTTCTGCTCTTCTTAGGGAAACTCTTGGTTGCAGGAAGTGTGGGTGAGTCTCTTTATAGTTCTGATACTTCAGCTGATCAGATTCTCCTGTTTGCATCCCTGCGTGCTTTAATGTTCAATAAATAGGATCAATGGTTCGAAGTCAGTGAAAGTAGAGAAGAGAATGTACACACAAATCAACACACCACACACAAAAAGAATCTCCCGATAACACTGTGGAGAGTTCGATGCAAATGGACATTATGTGGGCCATAGCTCTAACCAAACTGTAAAATCTGTCAGAATTTTATTGCAAAAAGCTTAAATGAAGAAAAATAAACGAATGTAAATTATTCAAAACATACGAGTAATTTTACCATGAAGAAAGTGAAAATCCATATAAAAATCACAAATTATATCCTCAATGAAAATAAGAACAAATGCAGTGCACATGTTTCTTGTGGAGGACATGTCCTTGTAGTGTAATTTGAGCTGAAGCATAAAATATTTACACATGCATTCCTAAATACCCCCATTTATTTAGTTCATATATACACACACACACGTGTTTTTAAATTAAAAATATAATTACATATACATATTTTGTCATGTCTAAAATGTGCAATGTATGTTAATGGTGTTTTGTCACCAAAATTCCAAATACGGCTCGACTTCATACTGCACTTCTCCATGTCTACCACACGGAGGCAGTAGAGCCACACAATCTTCTGCACCGTCTGTGGACTGAACGAGTCTTCCAAATGTCTTGCAGGTGTCATTGCCTTCTTTCTCTTCACACACAAGATCCCCATCATTCAAGAAGAAGTTCCAGTCTTAAATAACTACTGGGTTCCTCTGCTGGTGAGGAAACTGCCTTTGTGGTTTTTTGTTGGCCGTTCACACTAAGCACCATCATTTTGTTGAATTTCTTATATTTTTCTCTAACAGACAGTCGTATTCGGGTCCTACTTGATTGCACATGGCTTCTTCAGTGTCTATGCAATGTGTGTGGACACCCTGTTCCTTTGTTTCTGTAAGTACAGTCTCAATGTGCTTTGCTTGATTGCTGTAATCATGTGAACCAGGGGTCACCAATCCCGGTCCCACAAATCTACGACCCTAGAGAGTTCAGATCCAAAATGCATCCAACATTTAGAGGCTCCTGAGGGCCTTCATTTCCAGGATCCATATTCAAAAAAATTTTAAATGCTTGTTCTGAGTGATAAAATGCTGATATTTGTGCTGTAGTTGAGAAATCAGCCTATGTTCAGCGTGTGCCCTCATGAGAGTGCCGTTTGTTTGGACAAACTATAAGGATGAAAACATGGCGTCTCTTGTGAAATCAAAACCATCTCTACTTATTTATGCTTAATCCATCATCAGCGGTCATTTAAAGTAGTGTATAGTCTTGAGCCACTCCCTCTTTCTTTATATTTAGCTTTGAATCCCCTTGTTGGTGCAAAAATACTATTTAATGTCCCTAAATCTTTCTTACCTTTGTCATGCTGAGGAGATTAAATGAAAGAAATGGGAACAAATGTTTTACTGATGGGCTGCAAAGTGTCTAAAGATACAAGGAGCCTAGATAAAGGAGCTCCACCCACTCAGCATTCAGCACCACCAGTATACTGATCATCGCCTGATCATCTGGAATCTTCTGCTCCTGGTTCTTCACTGGTTCAGGACTTCAGTTAGATGCTCTTTGCTGTGTGTCTAAACCAACAGAAACATATACTCAGACCAGTATAGAAGTACTGGTTTAGAATTCTGGTGTGTGGCGGTCCCATGGTGGTCCATTCCCATGTATGAATATGGGTCTGGGGCTGTAACTGTTAACCTAAAAAGCATCTTTCCACTGCTTACGGACATCTCTGACTGACGTTAATCCACAATTCTTTTCTCTTGTATTTGGCTTCACTTGGAACTCCACGACACACTTGTTCTGGCTCTGTAGGAGGGCGATGGATGGATAGAAATATGGATGGATTGAGGAATAGATAGAAATATAGACGAATACATAGATTTGATTGACTAATTTCATCCCAGTCCATCCCAGAATTGTCAATGTAGTATTGCCTATCATACAGAAGGGCATTTATTTGGGTCAGGTTATAATATAACAGTTCTTCTTGATTTTCTGTGTTACTTTGGCCAAGACAAGACAAGTAGATAATCTTGGTCCTATCGATCATTTCAGCTATTTTTAAATATAAAGCATTTGTATCTTCCCTTAATCTGAAATAAAACTCACTCCGTACACACCGACCTGCTTATTTTATTTAAGAAAAAGCCCAGAAAAGTGATTTATTTCATGATATGCCCCCTTTAATACTGTTTTTCCCCCTTAATATCAGCTTTTCTCTACATATTGAAGGATATTACAGAACATACAGCACACATATTTGGATTGATACTGGATTTTTTTGCAATAAGAAAAATGACCACAATTATTGTTTTCTTCATTGAAACAACAAAATGTCTCCCTGTAAATCCCATAACCCTGTTAAAGGCTAAAAATCCTCTCCCTGTTTATTAACAATGTCATACAAGGCTATTTTTCTTATCTAAAAAAATATGCAAATGTATGCAGATCATCTGATTTGCATACCTGAATGGAATTCCAGAGTCACTGTGATTATAAAATCATCCCGTTCGCCTTCAGTGTCGCGCTTTAACACGACCACTCTCTCTTTTCTAACCTCACTCTTCTTCCTTTTCCTGCCGCGTCGTGTGACGGGACCAGGCGAGGATCTGGAGAGGAACGACGGCACCCCAGCCAAGCCCTTCCTCATGTCCCCCGGCCTACACCGGATCCTGGGAGGGGTTGAGCAAAGCCCCAAAAAGTCGAGGGGCGCAGCTTTCTGACTCCAAAACAGACAAAAACAAACCCTCTTAAAAAAAAACAAACAAAAAAAAAAAAAAAACTCGGCCAGAGGGAATAGCTTTACTCGTCTTTTCACCCAGCATGCTTTACCTTATCCCGCGGCCGTTACGGACCGTGGCCGTCGTGATGTGACTCCGACGCACTAAAACTGTGAGAAACAGATTTCGCTTCCGTCAGAGAGAAGACCGAAGGTGCTATGCACTGTCTAACCCCAATCGAGGCACGGCCTCTGCCTCAGACTCTGCCCCACGCCCCGACTAACCCTCCGCCTCTGTTAGCTGCTGACTGCTGCCTTATCCTAATGCCTCTGCAGCCACTGGCAACGGGACCTGCGATGGCTAGAGGACTTCCAGGGACATCGATTTCAAGCAGAGGTAGAACCAACCAGTTTGAGGGAGGGAAATGGACCAGAGCCAGTGAAAAGCCTCACGAATGAGTTTTTTTTTTTGTTTTGTTTTTTACCCCAACACTCACACATTATCATCATGTGATGCAGTAAGGTATCCACAAAACAACCCTAAAGGAATATTTGTGTTTTTGACCTTATCTGATGTACTTGGGACATCCCATCAGTTACAACAGACCATCATTCCATTTCATTTTCATAGAAAATGACAAGAAACCCACTGACTCAAAACCAGTGGGAGCCACTGAGCAGCTACTGAATACAGTATATGACAATCTGAAATCTTCAGCTTTCTCTAAAGCAATTTTCATTAAGTTTTATCTGACTAATTAGTGTCACATTTAAGTATCTGATAGGGGTGTAACGATACAAGCAACTCAATTAGATTAACAATTTGGGGGTCATGGTTTAATGGTTTTTATTTGTTGAAAATATGGTTTACTCATTTTCAACAAATAAAGAAGGAAACAATTCAATATTCTCATAATATTTAGCATTAAATTGGAAGAATAATGACAATTATTCCATTCTGGCATGATTAACTATGACAACAGGGTGGGCGGCGGCGGGTGGAAGGGGTGTATGAGTCAAATATGTAGGACTGAGTAGTTGATTTAACACTAAACAATGCAGTTACATCAAATATCAATTAATGGCCTCATACTCCATGATGCATTTTGTCACATTTTTGCATTTTGATTTTTTTTTAAATCTGCTCCAAAAGATCTGGACCTGAGCTTAATCGGTTGGTCTAAACACAGCAAAACGCATTTTTACCCAACATTAAAACATGGGCTGCAACAAAAGCAATTCATTTGATAAATTACCAAAACTTCATCTAGAAAACATGCTCCAATAAAATGAATGAATATTCAAATATGTTTAACATTTGACAAATCTTTAATGACTGAACTCAGCAGCTGCTCACTGGCTTTTATAACAGTTTACTTTCAAATGGTCTGGTTTTATTCTTTCCGAAGTTTGGGGACACGGTCACTGCATTTGACTGCGAGATCCAGATGCAACTGATTGGGTCTAGGTTTAAAATCTGTATTAATTTAATACGCCACATTAGGTCGGCTGGGAGAGCAGAGAGGGACACGGCTGGAGGAAAATTCCCATCACACATATCAGACAGTCATCAGATACTGGGGGATCTCCAGCAGGGACGTTAAAGACGGGTGGAAGGTGGGTAGTCAGTGTGAAGGAGGCCTTGGTGCTGAAGGAAATTGGGCTTAAGATCCATAACACAGGTCAAAATCACCAGAGACGAGTTTCTGTGGGTTCTGTTGTGTTTTTCATGCTGATTTCAGATCTGTTTAGTTTTTAATAAAAACCGCATGCAAGTCTATTGCAGATCTAATATTACTCATAATTCAAAAAGTGGATGTGACTGAAAAAAACAAAGCAGATCTGAAATCAGCATGAAAAAATGAAGAAAAAATGTTGACCTGTGTGATCAGAATATTGACCAAACTGGTTCCGCTTTCATTTTCAGTGCAGTAAGAGACTACTATATTCACTAAAACTGGATGATTTTACTGTAGTGTTTTATAGAGATGGTTAGTTATGATATTTAATAATCCAGCCAGATCCACTATAGTCATATAATACAGTCATAGAAGACTACAAGACCCTGGTTAAGGATAGGCAGTTCAGAGAATAGATGCAAGGATTGTGTTTGGTGTTGAATTACTTGAGGATTGACTACAAAAAAAAAAAAATCATTTATTCATATTACGGGCCCCTTTTGGTGAAAGAGTCGGTATAATCAGTGAAAATAAGTTGATGTCAATGTCAACCGACCTGCCTTCGGCATTCCCATCAGTTTTCCTCTTCAATGTAGTGAATTTTTTAAATGTTCATTCATGTATTTATTTATTTATATTATTGCTAATGATGGTGTTTTTATTTTATTATTGCTCGGTTCAGTTAAGAGAGAAATGCATAAACTGTGCTATTCATGTCTTCCAACTGAGACCAAAGGAACACTTTAAAGACTAATTGGCATTGCTGGCATCCTCATACTGTCCGAATTACATCCTAGTGGTATAAAAAACATGCACCGATCTCTTCTGGTGACATTAATTTTACAGTTTTCATACAGATACTAGTACTACAGTTCTTCCTCATCTTCGACGAGGGCATCTTGTAGACATGGTGATGAGAATCGTGTAAATTAGAGACAGAAATGGCTTTAGAAAATGAATTCTAATCTAATAAAAGGGCAGTGGAGGTGCTTCATGGATTAAAGGGATACTTCCGCGTTTTTTCCGCCTGATCTCTGTTTACTGCAGCCTATTGTCAGTTACATACTACACAGAAAAAGTTTACAGAAGATGATGCTGGTGCAACTATCCACTCTATCATGTGTTTAAATAAACCGATAAAATTTGCAACAAATTTGTTTGGTGCTTTAAAGTAAGGTGGCCCCTTATAGTCAGGTGTGAACACACCACAGCACACAGTGAGATTCTCTCTGTATTTAACCCATTCAACAAGTGAAGCAGGGGGCTGCCAGCAAGAGGGGGCGCCATTTAGCAGTGTGTGGGGACAATCCCATTCATTACATTTACTGCATTTAGCAGGCGCTTTCATCAAAGTGACTTCCATTCCCTAACTACAGGGGACAGTCTCTCCCTGGAGCAACCCTGGGTTAAGGGTCTTGCTCAGGGACCCAGTGGTGGTTTTCTGAGGGTAGGGTTCGAACCCATGACCTCTTGGTCCAGAGGCAAGTATCCTACCCACTGAGCCCCTCCACCCACAACTTCGTGCAAGAGTTCAACAATGCTGGGATTCAAACCCACAAACTTCTGATTGCAGCTTCAACAACTAGACCACCAGCTGCCAAAAATAAACTTTATAAACAACATTTACTAAACAGAGGTCGGGCTGAAAGTCTCCCTTTAAAGACATCAAGCACCGCACACCTGGAGTTTACCGCTCGTAAAGAAGGGCTCGGAAACATTTCCCACCTCCGTTTCGATAAACCGCTCCTCTGGCTCTCGGAGGAAAAGCTCAGAGAAGTTCGGCCCGACGCCGAGAACGATTCGGATGGGGAACGGGGGTCTTAAACTTGCACACACACAAACCTAGGAAATCGTTGCTTCTCTTCTACAAGGATGTCAAAGCCATTTTGGTTCATTTGTATGGGGGAGGTGTAGGTTTTAAGTGCTACAGTTTTTTAAAAAATGGAACAAATCCTTCTTTTGTATGATTTGGGGATGGGTACTGAATGCATTTCTACCTTTTGTATGGACAAAGTGTGTTTTTTTTTTTTTTACAAATAAATGCAGCAAAAGAGAAAAGCAGAAAGGTCTCAGAATTTCTATATTCTTCATAACCACAACTGCAGCTGAGCAAAAAATATTAATAAAATTACAAATAATTCCATTTGACCTTTTTATACTGAGGATATAAAGAGAAATCCACTACTTTGGTACTTTAGGCTTCAAAACAAATACACACAGATCTAGCTGTGCATTTAAAACAATGCAAGTTTGCACACAGACATCTATATGGTTGTTAAATCCACCAAACAAAATATCAAACGTATTACATCCACACCTGCATTTTGCAAATATGGGTTAAATAAAAACAGATGGCTAACGTAAAATCATAGTATTAGAATTCAAATCATAGTCCAAAAAAAATTAATAAACGTACAAAAAATAAAGTCACCACCCATCTCTGATTTCTGTAGCTCTGGACCGGGAGCAGAACGACGGCTCAGTGGCTCGGCCGTTCTACACCAGCAGCTCTCTGAGGAGGCTCCTGAGGAACCGGCCAAGGAGGAGAAAGCCCAGGGGCAAATGAGCAGAACCTGCTCCAACACTAGAGGGCACCAGACGCCAACTCCTGTCCATCAACAGCCTGGACTCGCACTTTCAGAACATTCATCCCCGAACATCCGTCCCACCAAACACTTTCTGTACATTCATCCTCCACACACATACATCATGTAAACATACATGCACTAAATCAGATACACAATGCCAAAAAAAATCCAGTGCAGACTGTCTGCAGGGGTCTTTAACAACTACACGGTTTATATATTAGTGTACAGCACTGTGTAAGCACACAGCACATATAGATGAACCTTTTACGGTCATATATATACGTACATATACAGTAATTCTCTGATATTTGTGGGGGTTACATTCCAAGAGAACCCGGGTAATGTATTAAAATGAAATGTGTTTAAAATTCAGTAATTTTTCTTAGAACCAAACTAATAATTTTGGCAATTCGTGGAAACAGCAGATACAATATTTTATTTCGTGGCAATATATAATTCTTCATGTATTTTAGTGGCAATTATTAATACAATACAACTTGCCGCCAGATGAACAGTAAATTATTGAATTGTAAAATTTCCCTATATTAATAATACATTAAATTACTACTGTATTTACCCTACTTAAAAAAAAAAAAAAAAGACTGCGCATACCAAAGAAATCGCCCGTGTATGAATTACAGTGCAGTCTGTTCAATGGTAACCTCGGTATCGGTGCAGGAGTTCAGTGTAAACTGTACAGTACGGATCCGGGTTTATCTTTATATTTTCGTAAAAAAGAATAATGTATTAAACGGTGTTAAAAATTTAATTGAAGTGCATTTAGGGTTTACGCTATAAAAAGGCATTTTTAGGCATTTTTTAGGGGGGCGCGGATTGGATTACCATTTGTTTTTAGTAAATGTTTATTTAAATCATTTAGAATTTAATGAGTAAAAAAAATTGCCATGAAGAAAGCAAAAAAAAAACCCCACAATATCTGCAGGTTTCTGCGTAAAACAATCCGTTTGGTTCTCATAAATAATCCATGTGTGACTGGATCCGTGAGTTCTGATCCGTGTAAAACTGGGGATTACTGTATACATTATATATTATATATTATATATACATACACACTATACACATTCAACACACACAAAAGAGCCTTCACCTGATGGATGTATACAGTGTATGTACATACACAATATACAAATGTATACACACACATGCACACATCTATACACACAAAAATCCAGAGCAGACTGCCTTCAGTAGGTCTTATCTTCTACGCCCTTCACCCAACCCACCCCTCTCCAAGCTCCTTCATTTCCAGTCAGGACTCCGTGCTGAACCATAATTGGCACCTGCAAATATCTTAACAGCATGATTTATTGCTGGAGCTGTCAACGGGGCACGTTAAATTACCGCCACAAGACCGAACACGAACCCCAGACACATTCGTCTCAGAGCCACATTAACTAATTTGTGCTCGATCCCCGACGGCCCTTCAGTAATCTTTCCATCATTTCAGGACGTAGGAGCACTTTTCCAGTGTTAAACGCTCCAGATCAAACCCAGCCTATCAGAAGTGTCATCTCTAACCACTTTCAAAGCCTCATTTGCACAATAAAAAGGAGCAGTTACTCAACACAGCCCTGTAGGCATCAGCAGTAAGTTTTATTGGCTTTTCTTCAGCTTCCAAGTGTTCCATCCACAAACCAAAAATGGAGCTGTGCACTGACAAAACCCAGCAGAAGGGAAAAAAAAAAAAAAAAAAAAACTTCCATCATAAATTTATTTTAAAACAAAGTGCTCAGTCACATACAGGAAATAAATTAAGGAGTGATGTATTCTACTATTATATAGATATTATATATTAAACAAAAAAAACTTCAGCCTTTTTTACAATTACATCGAGATCTTTCTCTTGGACCATCGCGCGACACACATCCTTCACTTATGTGCCCATGAGAGACAACAGTGTGGGTCTCGGTGCAAGACTCAGTCAATAGTGGGTGAAAACCTCCACACCCCATTTCCCTCTTTACTCTGACCTGATTGGTCCAGCGGCAGCCGGGGAGCGGGGATTGCATCTCAGGCGTGGCTGATTGGCAGCTGTGTCATCGAATGGGGTAGAAGAGGCTGGAACACCAGTGATGTTGGAGAATGAACTGCAATACAATAAGATTTCAGAAAATAATATAAGAACCTTGTAATTAACAGAACCTCCATTTGTAGAAAAACATGCAGCTACTAAGGTGCAAGTCAAATACAGGCAAAATGGGTTGGCAGATAAAATTACTGCCACTGGACATTAATAATTGACACTTGTGTTTTGAGACTGTTCTCCTGCACTAAAATATCTGCAGGGTGTTTATTTTACTGCATTTAAAACCAAAAGGCAATAAAACTTTCTCTGTAGTTTTTATATAAACGTTTGGGCAGCAGAATGAGCAAAAAAAAAAAAAAAAAAGACCAGCACAATTCCCAAAACCAGTGCATCACACAGCAGCATTTCAAAGCACATGCCTTCATATCCTCTTGACTTCTGGTTGAACGTCTGTCCAGCTCATAAATATACACACACAATGATGCACAAAAATTCCAGGGGCCCCTGCTTTTAGAGTCGGACCCCCAGAGCGAGACTTACCGTCCATGTACGAGTGCAGCGTGGTGAGCATGGGCGTGTCCACGGGGGCGAAGGCCGTGTACTGCAGCTCCTCCATCAGAGGAGGGGAGAGCCGGCCGGGCTGCAGGGACGAGACCGGGGTGATTGACGAGTGGTTGGGGCTCACATGCTTCTTATGACGGGCTCTGCAGTTCTGGAACCAAACCTGAGAACCAGAAACAGTCACATTAGAACAGCGAGAGCAAGTAATCAGGAGTCCAGCAGAAATATGAAGATACAATTACAGGGTCACATGACAGGATCAACAGATCAAACCAACCTTTCAGTGCTTTTTCTGCATTTCCCTGCAGCGATTACAGACTTGCAGTTTCTCCTTATTCCTCAATGGCGTTCAAATTTGAAATGTTACTTTATATTAAGCATATACAGTAATGTTACGTTCCAAGAGCACCCACGTATAGTGAAAAACCGTGGTGTGTTTAGGTTTAAAAAATGCCTAAAAATGCCCATTTGTATAGTGTAAACCCTAAATCCTTCAATTTCATTTTAAACTCAGTTTAGTGCATTTCCCTTAAAGAAAATGTAAAGGTAAATAATCAGAAAACTTTATTCCTTAAAAAAACCATTAGCATTACAAACAAACACTCGCACACAAAAGAAACGTTGAAATAACTCTACCCACAGCCTACTAATACAAAAAACTGAGGTGTGTGTGGGGGGGAGGCGGGGATTAAACACTAAAATATTAGGACAAGACACAGAGCAGTCATGCTACAGCAGCAGCTTCTTTTTATGGTGACAACTTTTCAGTGTATTACTGCCACCACTGGACTGGTGGCAGTAACAGTTTGGTATATTGTATGTGTATATATATGTATGTATGTGTATATATATGTATGTATGTATATATATATATATATATACACACATACATACACACACATATACACACACACATATATACACAGGCCTCACCTGAATGACCCTGCGGCTCAGGCCGGTCCTCTCCGCCAGCTTTTGCAGCGTCTGAGCGTCTGGATTGTTGTCCTGAGCAAACTGAGCCTGCATCACCTGCAGAACCAACACACCGAATTCAGAACGTGAATTAAAAGCACACGCGTTATTTAAGGCCCCTGAAAATCCTCTATAGAGCAACACAGTCAGCGTTTAGTCAGTGCACACTGGGCTTTATGCAAACTGTCAATTATATATTTATATAAAAGCGGTTTCATTTCTAAACAATATACACAAACACAGAAATACAAACACATTTATGCATACAAACTAAATGTTCTCCTCAAGAATTTCCAATAAATAATCCACCCTATTTATAAATGCAATGACACATTTCACATCCACAACAAAACTGCATTTAAAGTCTGTACATTTAAAATTGGAACAAAACCCAGGAACCACTGTAAAAAAAAAAAAAAAAAAAAGACAGAATCTCTGATTAGAATTGGCCAAAATATCCTACCCCCATAAACAATGGTTTATTCTACAGTCCTGAGACTAGAGCAATGCCATCCCACCCCAGTGCATTATCAGAGACATAGCATCAAGCAGGGGCTTTCCTCAAATACAGTAAATTAAAAAAAACACTAATTTCAGCCAAATCTGCCAGTGACTGATTGTAAACACTTACAACCCGACGCCCATCATCCCAGCATGACTCAAATGTCCTGTGGACCTAAATAACAGTTTATTCTTTGGTCCTGAGACTGGAGAGCAGTGAACCCCACCCGAACGGACCTGCAGCTGGTCGGCCGTGAAGCTGGTCCGCGCTCTTTTGGCCGGTTTGGGCTGGTTGACCTCCTGCTCCGACGGAACGGCTCCTTCTACATTCACTCCTTTTCCTGCGGGACACCAGAGAACCCGGTGAGAACCAACTCCGAGCCAAGAGGGCTCTAGAAGGAACCCAGTAAAAACTGATGGAGCAAACAAGTACAGGCAGAACAGACCACGATGTTCAATTAAAAAGAATAATAAAAATGACTCCGTTAGATCCAAGGAGATTTTCCTCCATGGCCCAATAATCCACCAAAAATAACCCAAACACCATATTTATAAAACCAACGTCATATTTCATTTAGATCCATATGTCTATCTATATATACACACCTGTAGATCTATATACACACTCATATATATATATATATATATATATATAAAAATAAAAAGATTTTTATAAATATGGGGGGTTTGGTTATGAAAGACAAATATTTATAAAAACTACACATTTCATATCTACAAAGCAATCCCACACACTTCACTGCGTTTAAAGTCTATTCTATATTTCAGATTAGCATAAGTTCACTGCACCAAAAAACCCTGTAAAAATGAGGGATGCTCTGATCACCTCATTCACACACGCATGTTATTTCTGCAGGATTACAGATTCACCAAATTAATAAACGGCAGATACTAATAGAAGCCCAGTGTCACTACAGTTAGTCTTTCCTAGAGTACAACAAACACACCCTGAGAGATCAGACAAATCTACACATCTGTCAGACGGCGACTTGTTTACAGCACTTCAGACCTAATGCCCAGAATCCCAAAGGCAAATAAAAGTCTCCAAAACATCCTACATCCATATAGAGGTTGGTGAGAAGGAACTCCAAGCCATCAGGGCTTTAGAAGGAACTAAACTGAGGGAGCAACCAAGTAAAGGCAGAACAGACCATGGTGTTCAATTAAAAAAGAACAAAAATCCAGACTGCAGTAGATCCAGAGAGCTCCTGACCGTTCTCCATGGCCCGTTTCAGGTTGTCCAGCATGCAGTCGTAGTGGACGCGGCACAGAACCCTCTCGTCCACCAGCGCAAACTCCTCTCCGGTGGAGAGCTGCCGCTTGCAGGAGAAGCAGGCGAAGCAGGCCAGATGGTAGGTGTTCCCTTTGGCTCGGCGGACCCAGTCGTTGGAGTGGATGTTCCTGCCGCAGTGAGCACAGCGAGTCCCATATTTCCTTCAAAACAAACATTACATTTAATCAAAAGTGAAAATAAGATTCTCTTCACCCAGCCTGTTCCTCCTGAGCTCAGTTTAACATCAACCTGAGATTCAGAGCATTTTCTCCCACTTCTTAAATTCCCCACTTCTTAAATCTCAGCCCGATCCCAGTTTAAGATCTTCACATCAAATCTCTTTTCTCTCACTGCTCTGATCTTCATTCAGCTCAGATCATCAGATCTTCAGATCCACCAGAAGATCCAGAAGAAAACTTTGATCACTGAGACAAATTTCAGACCAATTCAGCTACCAAAGTCAGACAGTTTTGATCCATAATGTGTTAAAGAAAAGAAACAGAGAACCGAGGAGGACAGCAGGAGAACTTCTGTCTTAAAAAGAGTATTTCTTCTAAAGGGGGTTTAGGAGAAACAGGTCAGACTCAATAATCGCCAGATAAGAAGACGATTCGTGTTTATTTACACATACATACAAACACAGAGAGCGACAGACAGAGGCAGAAACATGCTAAAAGTAAAAAAAAAAAAGTTTAAAACGCACCGGAAGTAGTCGAGTTTGCAGAAGATCTCCTTCTCTTTGATGTAGCAGCTGATGTGTCTCCCGAGCGAGGTCTGGCACACGCTGCACGAGAGACACCGCACGTGCCAGCACATGTCGTTCACCTGGGTTTACAAAATAAACGAATAAATAAATAAATAAATGAATGAATAAATAAATCCCGCTAAAACGCATTTTGCCCTCAATAAAAGTGTCCGAAGTGACCGCATAGTGGCCGGGCTGGGTGGGAAATATAAATGAAAATAAAAAGTGCGGAGCTTGTGATTCCTCCGCGCGCGTGTTTTTAACCGCGTGGAGGAATTACGAGCCCGCACTTTATTTTCATTAATATTCTCTCTCTCTCCGTCTCACCTTCAGCAGGTATTTGTCCACTATCTCCGTGCCGCAGCTCGTGCAGATCGCCTTTTCCGTCATCGCGTGCGGTGAGACAGCTTTAGGAGAGGAGGAGGAGGAGGAGGACAGCTCTTCAAACAGGTCCTGGGTTGAGCCCTGCAGGAGGAACGAAAGTGTGTTTGTGTTTGAGAGCGAGTGTGTGTGCAAGCATGTAAATAAATCAGTCCGTCCTTAACCTGTTGTCTGCATGCATATAATGAGAGCTGGACGTAAAACTTCACTAGTAAATTCGTTTAAATCGTTTAAAAAGGTTCAGAAAATGCGTACCGGTCCGAGCACGCGGGGTGTGTGGAGGTGCGTGTGGTGGAGGTGTGTGTGGGGCATGACGAGGCGATGCGAGCGCGCGAGCCCTGCAGCCCTTTTAACCTCTGGCGCGAGCCATTAGCATCCACTTTACCCCCCTGCTCACCATGACAACCCGGCCAGCGCGCAAAGGTGCCAGTACGGACACACACACACACCTCTTGAGATAAACGGTCACGCTCCTCTTTTAACCTGATAATGCATTCCCATCGTTACGCATGCGCAGCCCCGGTTCTGTCTGTAAAATGTATTAATTTTTTATAGTTGTTTTGGTGCGACAAAAAAAAGTCAGAAATAAACTTGCGTTCAAGCGTGTGGCGCGTAGAACGCACCTGAGTAATTAGGAAATGTCACGTGGGGCATTTGTTTCTACATTGACAGAATATTTAAATACAATGTAAATATTCGCAATGCATTTTTGCTCATCAGTATATATAAATGAAGCCAATATCCGTTCGTGCTGTATATAAAATGATTAGAAAATGATATAAAATGATTATTTATATATGATTAGAAATATATATATATACGTATGCAATTATATGTACACACTCTCAATAAGAGTCGAAAGCTTTTGAGCTCAGATTTTTTTTTATTTACTTAAAATACACTATTCGCTACTAACAAATAACCGTACAGTATTCTCACCATTGGAGTTTTTTAACCAGAAAATATCATTATTATTAATCACTACAGACCTACAAAAAGGCGACTATTATAATTGTAATGATAGTGTGGATCTCCAGAACAGTGTTCGATATTTAAGGAGCTATTAAGTGCTGAAACAGTAACGAGTGCATTTCAAGTTAAAGGACAGTCTATTTGACTCAATCACCGACAACCAGTTAATAGGAGTCAGACCTGCACTGTTACAGATTTTCTCATCTTAGAAAGAAAACTATTTCACACATGCTCATTTAGAATTGTGTGGTAACCCCAGTGGTGTGCAAATGTTTTGGCACCTCCCAATAAAAATCTGTGGTGTGCACAAGTATTTAAAAATAACAATAAATAGGTAAAGTGTGGAAACCTTGAGGTGTGCAATTGTTTAGGCACCGGCCCCCTAACAGGAGTAAAAAAATAAATGTGCAAACGTTTTGGCACCCCTCGAACAAAAATAAATAGGTAAAGGGTAGAAACCCCCCCTAATAATAATTAAACACTCCGTTTATGAAAAAGGTGGCAAAATCCTCTGGTTTGGGCACTCACCCATAATAATAAATAAGAGAGGGGTAGGACACCCCCAAGCTGTGAAATAGTTTAGACCGCTAACAGGAAAGAAAGATTTGCAGTTGTACGAAATAAACGGATAAGGGGCAAAAAAAACCTGGGTGTGTAAAAGTTTTTTCACCCCCACCACCCCCTACTTACTGTGTCTCGCGTGGCCGTTTTGAGCTGCCCTTCCACCGCGTGTTCATCTCTCCAATACATCGAGGCGACGACGACGTAATCCAACCTGAGAGTCTCGAGCTCACAACACCTAGCGCAGGAGGGAGGAACTTTTTAACTCTTTTTTTTTGGGAGCATGGTTGCATTTTTTGGCTACTCCTCCTTATTTATAGGTGGGGTGAATTGGGGGTGGGGGGTACGTTTCTCCAGTTTCTTTTATAATTAAATATATAAATAAATAAATGGGGCAAAAAAAGAAATGGAGCAGGCATTTTTATTTTGGCGCCAGGCTTTAAGAGACGAGAGCTCGTGGCTGCTCGAGCCTTTTTAAAAACGCACGCGGCTGAAGCCCATCAGGCTTTTAACTCGTGCCATCTGAGCTCGCGAGGAGCACCTGCACGAGCTTAAGGTCTTAATATTAGCTTTATCATTATTATTATTGTTGTTGTTGTTGTTGTTGTTTTTGTTATAAGGCGTCAGGTTTTATATTATAAACAGCCTCTCGCCTTTGTCTTTCTGTGCACGTCTCAGGTGTTATACATTTAATTCAGTTATAAATTGTTGTTTTTGCAGTTAGTACAAGCCGCAAAAATATAATGTATAGAATAAAACAGAGTTCACTGCCACACTGAGGCCTCAGATTGGACAGGAGCGTGACTGTGAGCTCTTGTTTATTTTATATATTATAATTTTAGCCTCTTTCGGTAATTAAAAAGTCACTACGAAGCACTACCAGTCATTTTAATTGCGTTTTAATTTTGTTTTATTTGAACAACACATATTTATTATGAGTATTGCTGTATTTATCTTTATTTTATTTACTTTTTTAAACTACCAGCGATATATCATGACATTTTATTGGCGTTCGTTTACAAACGGCTCTTGAAAATGACGTCAACCGAAGTAAACAAATTTGCACTTATTTTCTTTCGGTTTAATTTGTATTATAACTTGTGTGTGTGTGTGTGTGTGTGTGTGTGTGTGTGTGGGTGTGTGTGAGTGTGTTTTAATCTTACAACAGAGTCAATAAGCCTGCAACGCGTTTATTTCCAAAAAACGTTTATCTTTTTCGTTATATTTGTGTGTGTACTGTATCTGTATATATATGTGTGTGTATGTGTATATATATATATATATAATATTTTTTTTTTTTTTTTTTTTAATGCTATAATACACCGTAGGTGTTTTGGCTGTTCTGTCTGTAATCCTGCTATTTTTCCTATTTATTTTGAAAATATATTTTAAAGCTATAATGGAGGTGAGGTGGGGTGTAACTGTTGTGTGCTGGGTGTGGGTTGGGTGAATGACATCACTGGGCTGTTTACAGCACCAGGTTTGTGCGGCTGTTGTGTGTTGGCTGTTTTTAGGCTGAGGTTATTGTGTCTTTATCTCTCAGGAGGGTGATGACAGCATCTCCAGCAGCGGTGACATCACAACATCGCACGGTGAGAAGAAGAGAGAAACATTACAGGGCATAAAGACCTCATTTCACATCAAGAACATAAACATGATCATGCCACACACACACACAAACTCTCTCTCTCTCTCTCTCTCTCTCTTTCTCTCACTCTTTCTCTGTCTCCCTCTCCCTCTCCCTATCTCTCTTCTCTCTCTCCATCACTCTTTCACTCACTTTCTTTCTGTCTGTCTCTGTCTGACACACTCTCTTTCTCTCTCTCTCTCTCTCTCTCTCTATCTCTCTCTCTCTCTCTCTCTCTCTCTCTCTCTCTTTCTCTCTCTCTCTCT
>JBBPDE010000040.1:24898961-24914257 GCA_037974605.1 Nannopetersius ansorgii | reverse complement strand
ATTAGATTTTTGTTTGTATTTGCTGTAGAGCTGCCACTATCATATGTCACTATTATAAAAGTAAACATGGAAAGTAAATACCATGTTAAATTAAAAACCTGCATGACTACATGCTGCAGCTCTAATTTTCTGTTATCTGGGGGGAAAATCGGTATCGGAAAATTCGGTATCGGCCGATCACACTTACAAAAAAATCAGTAATCAGAATCAGCCAAGAAAATTGCAATCTGTCAGGCCTCCTTGCCCGACATCAGTGTCTGACCTCATAAATCAGGGGTTGGCAAACTGCAGCTCTTTGATCCTTATGTTGCGTCTGCCTGTGGCTTTGGAAAAGAAATAATTTAAAATAATTTAACACGAGAATTGCGGCTATAACCACTGCGTGCGTCAATTGACACAGTGCCCAGTTTTGTACAAGATGCTTCCTGATACGACACAGCTGCAGTTTGTTCCGGCGTTTAGTCCTGCTGCCTGCCAGCACACATCCACATAAGCTGCAGCCAGCAGACACAGCAAGTGTCCGGTGGACTTTGGACCCAGATCCTGTTGTACAGCACCAGTCGCCGAGTCGGAATTGCGTTTATTAGCAGAGTATGTTAGTCTATGGATTTGAATGCAGCACCTTTAAAGTCCCTGTTGGTGTAATGGTCCCAGTGCTTTTGTTCATAAAATTTGTTTAGGCAGTAAACTGTATACAAGACCTGAAATTCAACACCTTATCTTTTTGTTTTCTTTTTAATTCTACAGCTTTCAGACACCCCTAAATCAGACCGATATGAGAAAATTCTGGAAGCACTTAACAACAACCCTGCAATGTGAGGCTCCTTCGTTCAATCAGGACTTCAGAAATGTGTAAAGATGATCAGAGTACAGAATAGCATGATTTAATCTTAAAACTAACCCTTTCGTTTCCCCGGTGTGATCCCAGGTTTATATCTGGGAAGGAAATAAAGAAGAAGAAGCACCTTTTTGGATTACGAATCCGCTTCCCTCCGTCCCCCCACAGTTCAGAGACCCCCTCAGACAAGGAGCAGGAAAAGGCCTCTCAGGAAATTAAGATCAAAGGCAGGAAGTCCAGCAAGCCCCCCCAGTTGTCCAGGTGAGGGTTTTTTCTTCCTTTCCATCATTTTTTCCATCATTTATTCTTCTCACTCTACCTCTTTTCTTTCTATTATTTTCTCACACCCACTCATTTTCTGTTTTCCTCACTCTTTCTTCTCCCTGCCTATTTTTCTATTTCTTTTTGTTTTTTCTTTCTCACGATCCCTCTTTACCTCTTCGATCTCTGTTCTTTTTTTTCTCCTGTGCCTTACCATCACACCCTTTTATCGACTGTCTTACTTTTCCACATTTTTTCTTTTTCTTATTCCGCTCCCTCTCTACCTTTTTTCTTTTTATCTTTCCATTCTTTTTTCTCTTTTTTGTCTTTTAGGTTCTAACTGAGCTTAAGGATTTTTTTTTCTTTTTCTTTTTTTTTTTTCCAGCATGATCACCAATGGAGTTACAAAGAAAGGAAAGAGGAAGTACAGCTCGCACTCCTTGGAGACGCTGGCCAAGCTAAGAGGATCAGATGGGCTTTTGGCACAGGTGGGTCTGTAAGACCTTGCGCCTGAGTCTAAGGCAGTACAGTAACCTCCCGCTCTATCCGGGCCTTGTCCGCCACACCCCCTTGTCCTTGTGCTGGTTGTTTGTGTGGGCACAGCGGTTACCAAGACACCTAAACGGAATGAACCTCCGCTGCTCAGCGCGGCCCCAGACATAAACAACCAGCACGAGGGGGCGTGGCGCACGAGGCCCAAACATAAACAACGAGAACAAGGGGCCGTGGTGCACAAGACCCAGACATACTGTCAGCTGTACTCGGAGATGGGAGGTTTGAAGTAGAAAATTTGAGAACGTTATTTATTTTTACTTGCTGCTGATTGGCTGCTGCCCTTTGACACAGCTGTAGTCCAGAATTTCACCCGTGGAGCACCTCGAGTGTTTCATGTTTTTCGTTTTGTTCTTTTTAAAGTCATGTATTTTTATTACTGTACATTAAATGAATTTATTACTGTATTTACCTGCTTATACCAAAGAAAACGCACTGCATGAATTCCAGTCAAGTCTATGCAGGGGACTCCCGCAGTGCTAGAATGTAAATAGCAGTGTAAACTGTACAGTACAGTATTTTCTTTAAGAGTAAAGTATTGAGCTAAGTTTAAAATGGAATGTAACCCCCGTGATGGAGAAGGTTTACTGTACATGCTTTCAAAGACCAGCCAATGAATAATCAACAGCACAAATGAAGGGAAGAGACTGCAAAAATTTCAGAGTTTAATTAAACACAAATGAAATTTCTTCCGCTCTCCTTTTCCTCTCAAATGCAGAATATGAAGTTGCCAGCACTAGATAGCCAGTCACTGGACATGATGACTGCAAAAAGGTAGGAGTCGTGTTATTTTTCTGTCCTAGATGTAGATGAAGTAAGGCAGTACTGAATATTACTGTGATGTCTTTCGTTTACCATTCAGCATCAAAAAGGAAATGTCTGTGCCGTCATCAAGTACCTCAGATGTTGAATCCATTGGTGCCACTATGAATGAAACTACCTCAACCAGCATATCCAGGTATCGTTCCCTTCTGACAGACATATTATTGAGCCAGCTGTTTTAATAGATAATAAAAAAAAATAAATCATTCTGCCTTTCTGTCCGGTACCAGATGACTCACAGACCGATACCGGTCCGTGGCCCAGTGGTTGGGCACCTCTGATCTATGCATTTGTATAATTGATTATTATGAGGAGAACCAGCTGCCACTAATTTAGTGGGATAGCGCCACACTTGAATTATTAGACTGGACCGTCATACTCGGTAAGAAATTCAATAAAACAAGTCAGTTTAGCTGCAAGAAGAACAAATATTTTAGTATTTCTCATCTTGTGTTCTCACCCCTTCATACAATTTCTAAACCACAAAAGGGAAAACTAGTTAATTCCATTTATCTCACAAAAGCTGTATGTTGACCTAATATAAGTAAACAGTACACCTGGAAAGCCGTTACATTCAACACTTACGTTTCTGTTGGTATGAATATACCCATGCACACAGTCTACTGTAAACCTGTATATTCCTCAAATTGTACAGAGGAAAAACTATGTATAATGTAAGCATTAACATTATACCTCATTTCTTTGTTTTGCTTTGAATTTCCTTGTTGGTGCAAAAATACTATTTTCTTCCTGTCAGACGGTCTTATCTTGGTCATGCGGAGAGGATAAAATTAAAGCAATGAGAACAATTGTTTTACTGACAGGCTGCAAATGTGCCTAAATATACAAGGAGCCTAGATCCACTCCGCATTCAGCACCACCAGTATACTGATCACCACCTGATCATCTGGAATCATCTGACAAACTGTTAACCAAGAACACTATTGGCTGACTGGTGAATGTATTGAATGCATTGACACAGGCCTGCTACAATAATAATGCATGACCCCTTCCTCTTCTCTTTCCTCCCTGTTAGCCTGAGCAGCCTGAGCAGCCCCAGCAAGCCTCAGTCAGACCGCCTGTGGCCCATTGCCCAGCATCCAGTGAAGAGGCGTCGCGGACGGCCTCGAAAAGTTCTTAAACCCCCCAACCCAGAAATCCCCCCTTGTCCTGAGCCCCTCAGCCCCAGCATTCCAGAGCCAGCCCTTCCCCGGCTACACCCCACAGACTTTCTACAGAGCCTGGACCCCAACGCTCAGCTCAGCCACCTCAAGAGCTCAATCAGCAGCTACTTTGGTGCCGCCGGCCGCATGGCCTGCGGGGAAAAGTACCGTGTCCTGGCCCGCAGAGTGACCGAAGATGGTAAAGTGCAGTATCTGGTAGAATGGGAGGGGGTCACTGCTTCATGAGCTGAGGGTCTGAAATCAAGCCCACACACACACACACATGCACCATACACTTCGGACCAGCTGCCGCCTTCAGTTTCAGACTTTCAGTTTGCTACTAGCACTGAGGCAAGAACAGGTCCAGTTGGTTCAGTTCAGAATGTAAGCGAGTGGTAATCTGAGCGGCTTCAGAACCACAGGAGAGAACGAGAGATTGGACTATAGTACATGCCTCTGTGCCATTACATAAGGACTGCCTTGTAGATTGTAGATGTCAGTGGGGCTACACATCAGAAGTGGGATTACATATCTTAGAGTGACTGGAAATTAATGGAAATTCAGGTTATAAACAGAGGAAACTGACTTTGCTCCACCCACGAATGTAGTCCTTTATGGAAATTGTAGCTACTTTTACAGACCATTTGCCAAAATTTCAGCCTAATAAGGAACTATAAGAACCTTTTTATATTCAGTGTGATGTTTCCAGATTAAAATGCCATTCTACTGTTTTTTAGATTATACTGTGGTGGTACCCTCAGAGCTGAAGTCTTTAGTGCTTTTGTTACATTGCAGTTGCATTTAAGTTACATTGACCAGTTTTCTTTTTCTTCTTAAAGTTAATATATTGAAAAATGCTGGGAAAGTGAACGTAGTGTGCCTTTAAAACTCATTTGAGGTGAGTAGTTAGACCTGAGAGTAATGGTTCAAAGAAAATAATTTTCAACTTATTCCAGAGCAGCTGTGTTTAAGGTCCAAATTTCACTTCATTAGTTTAGTATGGAAGTCAGTAGTCACCCAAATCCTTTCTGCATGAACCTTCCCAAATCTTCTCTCAGAGAACAGACCATGACTATTACAAGATTTTCACAAGTTCACTGTTTTCATTTTAGTTAGAACATGCAAAAAAAACAGTTGTGCCAAAACGGGTAAATATAGTTTTTTATTAACTGTTTCACACCCTGCATTGAATCCAGAGAAGCAAGACTAGTTATGCCCTGTTTATAAAGAACCATGCAGTCGGTCACTGTTCTGTAAGCACTGATGAAATCCACAGTGCACCCAGAAACCCATAGTGTGATTTAATTTAACATTACAGTAATGAATATTGTCTTATTGCCTGAATCTTATCTGTGAGCTATAAAAAAAAAAAACTGCCAAAACTGCCTCAATGGCAATTGCCTATGCTGGAATTCAGCAAAACGTTTTTTTAAGAGCTGCCATGAAATATCTTGACAGGGAAGTTTAATTCAGTTTTACAGCTCATACTGTGTCCTAAACCACGTCCACTAGTCTAGTCCACCTTAACGAAGAGCTGGATGAATTTATTTAGCGATATATTTATATTTACAGCAAAGATTTGGAAGACTATTTACCTCTAGTGTGAAGTTATGGCTGACTAATCTGGTAAATAATTGTACACACGCACACATACTGACTTTTTCTATATAAAATATGTATCTATTAACTGTAAATGTAGGTATTTTGAGAAATACTGTTAGCATTTTGCTCAAGTTTTGTCTGGCTTGTCCAACCTAGCAACCATTGCTATGAAACATTTGTGGGTGGAGCATGTTTTAAATGGACACGCCCCTCTCTGCTTCTGATGTGCAGTTCCCCAACGAGGTTATTAAAGAAAATCAGAGCTGTTTTGCTGCTGCAGTTTATTTGTTTGTTTTTCCCTTCAAATGTTATTGTCCTATCGGGTGGAGTATGCCTTTTTAAAAAACACAAAAAAAAAAAAAAAACTTGTTTATTTCTTTGGCAATTTAATTGCACAGACTTTCACCCCGATGTTCCAGTATTGCTGCAAATCCGCAGCGCAGGCCGGACTCTAGAAATTCTCAGATTCAAAGGCATAATTCTCAATGAACGCACCCCTTTCCTTTAAGCTATTATGTCGAAAGTTTAGACAGCATTAATTTCAATATTAGAACTGAATGCTACCGTGTGGGAATGTGAAATAACTGGATGATCCACTCAGAGATTTTGCGAAATCATAAGGATTTTCTGAAGAAAAAAAAAAAGAACCCGAGCATCATCATACCCTAGATGAAGGTCCCCTCGTGTTACACACGGAGTCCTTATATTTTATATTTAGCTGTGATTTCTCATTATTTAATCTTTTATATCATTTAACCTACACAAGAACCCTCAGAACCCCTGAGAATTTTGTGTGTAGAACCTTGTTTCTGTAATTGCTGTTGAACATCTTTTGTTTGAGTAAAATATGCACACTATTGACATTAGAAGCTCAAGGATCTTTTATTTTTGTAGTCGTTGTTTTTTTCTTGCTTAACTTTGTGTCCTAGTTTTCATCCTATGCAACTCGATACTCAACAGACCAGTTTGTTTTGTTTTTGTTTTTTTTTTCTTTTTCAGCTTCGCATACTCATCAGCTTCAGGAAAATATGACAGCAATATTTTTGTTACAACCGACTCAGGCGTTTTGGAAACTCTCGGTGCTATTTATTGCTTTGGAAGACTGTGTACACTAACAAGACGTTGGCGAGACGTGTCCCCCACCCCCAGGATGCTTTCTTTACACTTTACTGGACGAGTGAGCGAGAAAATCATTCGAATGTATTGTATGGGGGATTTAAACACAGAAAAGACTAGATTTGACGTCTCCTTATAGTATTTTCATAAATCTGATTTTGTAAAAGTGTTTTGTAGCGGATGCCAGACCACAGACGTGGTTTTGTAAGTTCAGTTCGGATGGAAATTTTTGGTTTTGATAGAGAAAGCCCTGTGTTACGAGACGTTATCCAACCACTCGCACCTCTGACTGTAAGGCAGGTTTTGGACGTGAACAATCGATACCTCCTTTTATTTTGATATCTCATGTACTAAGTGATGTGTATGAAGCGTTTCTCGCTGGTGTACAAGTGCTAGATCCATACTGCTTTTCCTTTTTTTGTATTTTACTGGCTTTGAGCAGGCTTTATAGCCAAAGAAATAAATCCATCAAGTCAAAAATATGCGGTGTCTGTGTTTTAGTACGAAATTTCATGTTGTATAGGTGACTTGACAGAAATGCTTACCTAGAATGATGTCTTGTTCCAGATCTTGTTACGCCTCATTTCTTTATATTTTGCTTTGAATCACCATGTTGGTGCAAAAAATACTATTTTATGTCTGTGAAACTGTTTTATCTTTGGCATTTTGAGATTAAATAAAAGAAATGTGAACAAATATTTTCCTGTGACAGGCTGCAAAGTGTCTAAAGATTCAAGGAGCCTAGATAAAGGAGCTCCACCCACTCAGCATTCAGCACCACCAGTATATTGATCACTGTCTTATCATCTGGAATCATCTGCTCCAGGTTCTTCAGTTAGGTGTTCTTTGTTCTGCTTGAATGATTCATACGTAGGTGACTTTAACAAACATTCCTCTGAAACTGGTCAGGTTCAGGGACTGGTCTGGAAATAAGAGGCTGTGAAAGTCCTTCAGGAAGCCTGGAGAACTGTGCCTCAAGACCACATTAACATACACAAACGTCTGGATCGCTGGAAGATAAATATGAAGTAATGACAGGTGCATAATATTTTGCATAGTACTGTATGCAGATAGGTACATTTAACAGATATTTATGCATTGCAAACAGAAGTTATGTTAAAACTTAGTAAATTTTAAAAATGACAATATAATAACTGACCAAACAAAATTTCCAGCCAATGAGAATTTTATCTGGCTAACTGCAATAAAATCAAGCCATCATAATTACACAGTAGATTAAATTTAACTACATTACTATATAACATTTAAAATTTTACGAAATCACTTAACTACTGCTGACTGTAAAACGACATGCCCCGCCACTGTTCGCGCCTCTCTATGGACCAATCACCACGCTTCATTGTTGTGATTGACAGCTCGATTCTGATAGGTGATTTGTTGATTCGTAGATTCCGCCTACCGCAATCTTGGCCAATCAGCTTGGACCAGTTGACCGTTACCCAATCAGAGGAGACGTTGGGTTTGTTAGCGTTTTGTTTGGATTTTAGCTGAAGGAGCTAATGCTAATGTTTGGTAAATTAAGTGTTTTACATTAAATTGGACACTTATTCGTAAGTGAAGACGCTTTAAATGACTGTGTTTATGTATGTAAAAGTAATTCGTTTTTAAGATAAGTGCATGAAAACAGCAGCAAGGTGAAAATGTGTGCGTCAGCTAAGGTAAGCTACGCTTCAGGCTACTTGACAACCTGTTGATTGTTTACAAATAATCAAAGCTAGGATCTAAAAAGTTTATATTTGCAACATTTTGTTGTGTTTGCAAAAGTTACAAAGTGTTTTTAAATAATTACGTGATTATTTGACTTGACTTGACTACATTTCTAATGAAAGAAATACACCATGGACAAAAGTATTGGGACGCACATCTTTGTTATTGAGCTCATGAGGCCCCTTATTTCCAGTCTTACAGTCTTACTGCTTCAGCAGACCAAGACATTTTAAACACTCCAAAATCTTGTGAAAGAGTGGATGCTGTTATAGCTGCATAGGGAGCCAGATCCATATTAAAGTCTATATATTTTAATGCAAATTGTTAAAAATCGTCAGACGTCCCAATACTTGTGTCCATATTCATGTAGTCCACCTTAATAGAAGTCACATTAGCGTAGGTACTGTTTACCTTTTAAAGGTGGAGTGAAGCTGAGATTGGCTGCTTATTCAACAAGTTCCTAATGTAATTCTCTGTTCCATCTTCAATGGTGACTTTATTTAAAGTGAAACGGGCATTTGTGATTTAAAAGACCTAATCAAAAGTTAATTATCTCGCGATACAGGACTGAAATTGTTTCTATCTGTGGTCATATGATTGAATAACTTGTTGTTCATTAGGGGTGTATGCAAGGATAATTGGGACATTACACACAAGAACAATCCATTTGTTACACACCAATATACACTATATAGACAAAAGTATTGGGACACGTTAATTATTTAATTCATGTGGTCCCTTACATCTAGTGAAGGACAGTTTTATTGCTTCAGCAGACCAAGGTATTGTGGATGAAAAATGGACCCAATTTGGGGAACAACCTTTTCCAGTGCACTAAGCAAGCTCCATAAAGACATCTGAATGCAATTCAAAGTGTTTGTGTAATGGTCAGATGTCCCAATACTTTTGTCAATAAAATGTATGTGCAGTAAGACTTGTTTAATTTAGGCAGGTTATTGTACGGGATTTCATTATCTGCAGCTAGCATTTCTGTTTTTAATAATTATAATGGCAGTCTTAAGTCATTTTGCACTGCGAATGTTAAAGGCACAAGAACTTTTCTCAGGATTAATTAAGTTCTTATCATACAGATTGTCCTAGATGTATTAACCCACTTGTTAAAAAATGTCCAGAGTAACATACATTTGCATTGTTTTGTTTTGCAGAGATGTTCAGGATCACTTCTGAGATTTCTGTCATTTTGGTTGTGCATGCCTGTGTCTCCTGCTTGAGTGGTTATGAGAGCCACCAATGTTTAACGCCGACAGAGACTTGGTTGAAGATGTGGTCACTTTGAGAAATCGTCTGAGATTAACAGAGAAAAGTCTGCAGGCTGTAGGACAGCAGTTAAGGTGAGGCCGGGGTGTCTCTCTGCTGTAGAAGGGATTCCTGGGTCAGGGCTTTTTAACCCCAAGGAAAGATACCTTACCGGGTACCTTAAAGGGTCTTGATCATTGATCGCTTGAACCACGCCTCATTTCCTCATATTTTACTTCCAGACTTTCTTGTATTTTTACTGTAGTCTTGATTAACAGTCTTGATTAACTGTAGTCTTGATTAACAAGTCTTGAACCAATGAAGAACCAGGAGCAGATGAGTCCAGATGGTCAGGCGGTGATCAGTATACTGGTGGTGCTGAATGCTGAGTGGTTGGAACTCCCTTGTCTAGGCTCCTTGTATCTTTAGACACTTTGCAGACGGTCATTTATTTCATTTAATCTACACAGTATGGCAAATATCGGGCAGGTTGATTGGTATAAAATAGTATTTTTGCACCAACATGGTGATTCAGAGCAAAAACAAAACCCAGTCAATACAACCCAGTTATGGAAACCAAACCACAAAACAATCCATTTGAACAAATTAGTTTTAGTGGTGTCACAAAAACCAAAACATTTACATCGACGTTCCACTTCAGTCGCATGCTTTACAAAAACAGAGCCTGTTTCTGCCGGCCTTTTAAAGGTTAACTTCATTCATAAACCCATACAAATGTCATTAGTGGACATCGGGGGAGGAAAAAGAATACAAGCAAAAATGTAGGAAAAGGCCCATGAAGCTGAGCTGAATCTGGCATGTGTCCATTTATTCAAACAACACGTTGATTTTTTTCCCTTTGGCTTCTCTTTTTGCAGCCAGTCGGAACATGACAGCATTACAGAGCACAGAGTGGAGAGCGAATCAGATGATTTTCCAGACCACCTCACCTTAGAGGATCTCCAGGATCCCGACGCTGGAGTGTCTCAGTGCTCTCAGAGCAGTGTGGAGAGAGAGAAGTCTCCGAAGAATTCAGAGTGGAGAGCATGTCCCAGAGCACACAGCTGTGACTGCAGAGTGAGTGAGCTTTTTGTAAATATTTGACCTCATGATCATTTGATATGACCATGATCCATTCAGTGCGGCGTGAGTGCATGCAGATTTGATTGCTTTTCTACAATTTGAAATTATACACAAAATATGAATTATACACTGAAAAAAAATAAAGCTAACAGGAAATAATGTTGTCAATACTAATGCAGTTAAAACCACTAGAGTTACAACCACTACTCACACACTAATGGCCAATGGACAATAAAAACAATACAGTAATCCCCCGCAGGGGTTACGTTCCAAGAGCACGGCGTATAGTGAAAAATTGCAATGTTGTGTGCTCCCAGAACACTTCAATTTCATTTTAAACACAGTTTAATGCATTACCTTTAAAGAAAACGTAATGGTAAATAAATAATCAGAAAACACTAAAATACAAGGACAAGTCACGGAGCAGTCATGCTACATGCTGCAGCAGCTGCTCCTCCTCTTTATGGCGGTTGACTACTTTTTTTAGTGTATTACTGCCCCCGCTGGACTGGTGGCAGTAATAAAGTTTGGTTCTCAGACAAAATCCATGTTAGACTGAATTTGTGAGTGCTGATCTGCATAAAACCGAGGGGTTACTGTATACCAAACTCCTTAAACATTTTTAAAAATTTTACTGTTTACTAAATTTTAGTGGGCAAAAAAAATAACCCATGGAAAAATGTTAAGCTCACAGGTCAGTGAGCTTAAAGTAATAAGTAAAAATAAGTGAACATGTCCTCTAGAGGGAAAGCACTAACATAAGGCAGTTTTTCTATTTGCCAGGTTTAACATTTAAGATGTGTCTTTTTGAACTTCGTGATATTTCATGAGTTCATGAGTCACTTACCGATCCAAACACTGTAAAATCATAAAAACACAACTAAGTGTGTTGTTATTTTCCTTCATTTGAACATTTTTACTCAGTATTGACTGATTTATGCCCCCCCCATACACACACACACACACACTGCACCCCTGCAGCCCCGCTCAGTGAGAGGCATGGCGAACGAGTCGACTCAGCTCAGAAGAAAGCTCAACACCGTTCGGCAGGAGAACTCCTCCCTGGTGCTGGAGAACCGGCAGCTCATCAGTGATCTGGAGGCCACACAGCTGGAGCTGGCCAGCTCCAGGTCTAAGGTACCACACCACAAATACAGAATATGAACGTGTATCTTCTGGATGGCTCAACAACTGCTGCTTCGCTCATTCTTTATTAAAGACAAGCAAACTCTGACAGACTTGCTGCAGTTTGAGGGTTTGGTGTAACATCATCAAAGTCCTGGATTGATCATCTGTATTCTTTAGCATTATATAAGTTCTTACCGCCGCTCACCTGATGATAAAGCTGGAATAAAATCTCATTTATCAATTAATCAACCTTTATTTTCACTCAGACACTGAGGTTGGCCCTCATTTACAGTATACCTACAATTATGTGAAAAAGATAAAAATGGAAGGGATAAAAAGGATAAAAAAGGAAACAATTACGGTCAAATACAAATAAATTCATATATAAAGTGAAATATGAACAAATTACTGTGTAAGATTAATGTGTATGAGTTAAATAAGACAAACCAAGCTCTTGAGAACCAGATAATTGGATAAAAAAATAAAATAAAACGAGGAAATAAAAAGACAACAGTTTCAGATAAAGCTAGATAAACCAGTTGCAGGATGTGTGGAGGTGCTTTGATTTATAATGGTGTTTAATGTATAATAATGATTAATTGTTTTAGAACAGCTTTTCGGGACCCCAGTGTCTAACGGTGTGTTGCATTATATCCTTTTAATTTGACAAATATTTAATCCATCTAAAATGAAAAAAGAATAATGTTAAATAAGGGTTCCTTAAACAGTAAAACAATAAACAAATGCATTAATGATATGGAAACTGTTTAAGACAATAAAATATAACAATTACTTAATAGGGTACATTCATTAAAACTGGGTTTAAACAGAGCATGCGAGTTTAAAGACGTGATCTAAAGGTAGTATTTGAACCGCTGTTGTGGATATCATGAAGAAGAGGGATCTGCAGGCGAGGAGCAACACGGCTGGAGGCTCTAAACCTCATAGTAGTCAAGTGGGCGGAAGGTTTACAGAAACTCAAACTGACAGATGATCTAAGACAGTAGTCCCCAACCTTTTTTGTGCCATGGACTAGTTTCATGTACAGCGATATTTTCATGGACTGGTACAGATTAGGGCTTTAACAGAAAAGCCAATGTCAGAGCCACAAGTTAGAGCCTCTCTCAGTGTGCACTTGTGTACACAATGCAATCTCTGCCACTGATTGGCTTACACTGACATATGTTCCTTGGTTTAACCAATTATTATAGTCCCTTCCGTTGGCGCGAGGCGAATCTAAACACGAGACCACAACAAGACGAGAGACACAGCTGCAGAGAAGACAGACACACATCACATGTGTGGAGATCCTTCACTCTAGACACACAAACAGCACAGAGACCTGCAGAACCTGCAAGTCGGTGTTAAAGTAACAGAACCGGCGCTCTGCATCTGGAACGGCTCCGCTAGCTACATTTGACGGATAAGTTCGTCTGAAAACATCTGAAGTCGTTAATACCCTAGTACAGATACAACTAAAAACAAAATGTGTTAAAAGACAACTCCCCATAACGCTGAACTTGTGGGGGCCCTGCGCGTATTTTGAGTAGGAATCCTGATATTGTCTATTAAATGCAGCTTTCTTTTCCTTGGCAGTCAAAGACTCTTCTTCTATCTCCTCCTCGGGCCTTTTCCCTTTTTCAAAGAAGCTCCCCAAAGATTTGTTTTTTCCTTATTTTTGCTAGCTTGTGGCTTAAATTTTTGATGTTTCGGGTCACATGACCGAGACGAGTATTTTCAGACTTGGATAATCAATAAAATATTTTTTATTCTGTCCTTCTCTGCGGCCAAATGACGCACGTATCCATACCTCTGATCTAAGAGAATGGTTCAGTATTGAGAGCTGTAGAAGATCACAGATACTAATTATCTTGTAGAAAATTAATTGACCAGCAGATTTTCAGTACTTTATAGATTTGAAGTCAGATCTGACCATAGTTAGTTCCTTTTGATGTGTTGTACCGAGTCATTTTTGTGTGTGTTGTTAAACACTGCTGTTTTTTTGTGCTGTTTTGCTGTGCAGATTCGTTTGTTGGGTTCTTCCATCGGGGCGAAGAGCTCCAGTGTGTCTGTGATGAAGGACCACATACAGGATTTGGAGTCCCAGCTGGAGACTCAGGCCAGAGCTCTACTGTAATTCCCCTTTTTTTTTCGTTTATAGTGAATATTTCCCTGAAAATGTCAGCAGTGGATTATAAAGGAGAAGTTATTCAATGTGAATTTAATTTAATTGCTCTCCTATATTAACATGCTGAGTAAATTGCACATTTATTAGGTATTATTTGGTTGTTTAATTTGTATTATCATATTTTTTCCATTTAAATAATGCCTGAGTGTGTTATTTTGGCCTAATATGAATACCCTGCTTTGCTGAAAATTATTACAATCTATATAAGTGCTATGATTGAAATTTTGTAATCATAATAAAAATAATTTATTGATCTACATACAGGGAGGCGGAGCAGAAGCTTGCTGTGCGCGAACAGACCGTGTTCCAGAGTGACAGGATGGTGGAGAAACTTAAAGAGGAGCTTAAAGCCGTCAAATTGGAACTATCTGATAAAACTCATCATTGGAAGCGGTAAAATACATCCCTCCATTTTTGGGACAGAACAAAGAGCAGTAAAAATGAAAAACAGTGGAATAGAATAAAGTAGAATAAAATACTAAACCAACAGGACAGTATAAAATGTACACTAGGAATAGGGGAGCGTGTGTGTATCAGTACCAGTCAAAATTTGTACGCACCTTCCCATTTAACGATTTCCTTTGTGTTTATTATCGACTACATTATAGATTAATATTGAAAACATCACCTGTTGCTCTGATGCAGCTTTTTCACTCAGATTCATGAGGAATCGACCTGGAATGGTGTTTAATTCACAGGAGTTCTTCATCAAGAGTTCATATGCACCCAGAACAGTTTAATCTCATTTCACATTCTTTTAATTTAAATTCCTACTCGTAAGGTTGCGGTACAAATGTACTGGGACACCACGGCGAGGTGAATGGGTATTCTTGTGTGTAAACATCCAGAAAAAATATATTTATTGCCACAAAAAAGCAAAAAGGTGGAAAATATTTGCAGTTTCCATGTTATTGTAAAAAAAAAAAAAAAAAAAAAAACTATGAGTTCGGTTCTCAAAAAAAATCTGTGAGACTTAATCTGCGACTCCTGATCCGCATAAAACTGAGGGATTACTGTATATATACATTTTAATCTTAAGAATTGTTTCTTCACAAGTATGGAGCAGCAGAGAAACCAAGCCCTTCGAAATGCGGAGAAACTCACCGTGGCCTTCAAAGACTACAAAGGAGAAGTGGCTGAAAAACTGAAGAAGGTAATTTGATGAATAAATAAATGGATGAATTAAGCTGAAATAGTTCCTGTTTTCTGATGCTGTTTGGTTGTCTGGACGCAGGTGGTGGAAAATGAAGGCAAGTTAAAAGCGAGCCTGCTGGAATGTGACCGAGAGAGAGAGGAGCTGGAGGACAGGTGCAAAGAGCTGGAACGAGAAAAGGAGAGGATGAGTCAGAACCTCAGGTAATAAACCGGGTCCCAAACTTTTTGGCGTTTGAACATCCACCTTTTGCTTGTCTTGTTAATTAGTAGACTTATTAACTTTTATTTTTATCATTAGTTTCCTTTTTTATGTTCAAAGCGTCCATTAATGTCGTGTGTGTGTGTGTGTGTGTGTGTGTGTGTGTGTGTGTGTGTGTGTGTGTGTGTGTGTGTGTGTGTGTGT
>JBBPDE010000040.1:24820773-24832667 GCA_037974605.1 Nannopetersius ansorgii | reverse complement strand
CCCATCCAGCACCTTTGGGATGAACTGGAACGGAGATTGTGATCCAGACCTTCTTGTCCAACATCAGTGTCTGGCCTTATAAATGCTCTACAGAATGAATGGAGCACAAATTCCCACAGAAACTCACAAAATCTTGTGGAAAGTCTTCCAAGAAGAGTGAAAGCTGTTAAAGCTGCATAGGGGGACCGACTCCATATTAAAGTCTATGGTTTTGAATGCATTGTCATTAAAGCACCTGTTGATGTCATGATCATGTGTCCCAATACTTTGATTTATAAAACTATACTGGGGGCAAAAACATATAAAACCACGTCTTGCAAAAAGACATACATCTGTCTGCAATCACAAATAAATCAGCACATAGTAAAGTACGAGAATGCCATTTTATTCTGTAAATTATCATTTGTGTTCCTCCTATTCACTATTTTATTGATTCACATTTGAGCCACCAGCAGCACTTTTAACGTGAGAAGGATGGCAAAATCTCATGTATGTGACATATCTTGCTCTGAAAAAAGTAATGAACGGTGAGCAAATGAAAGGGAAAGTACCCAGGCACTTCATGGCAGAGGAGTAAATATTAGCACTCACACCATCCTGTCAGGTCTGGAGAGGACATAAGAGAAGGAGAGCTTCACTTCAAGTCAAGCAAAACCCCTAACGCTCCTCGCACTCCTGCCCTAAACACCTTTACAGGTGGTGACATACTTCTTCAACACCTCCAGGCGAGCCTCAAAGACAAACGTGGAGAGCCTCTTGTCTTGACAGCTTGCCCTCTTAAACCCACAATACACACTCTCACACGTTCTCCAAAATTCTTCCAAAGAGGCTTAACGGACTGCCGAGTTGCCAATGACGTCACTTCATGCCTAGATTCCGATTTGACCCTCCATTAACCTCTGTAAGTACAGTATGTACTGATCTACAGTCTGGCAGTCTGGTAACATCATCATATGAAAAGAGAGAAGGCTGATAGTTTGGAAAATAGGCACTATTTATCTCAAAAATACCACACAGTGTTAAAATAAGAACATTTGGATCAAAATATTAGCTTTTATCTACATATATAAGTGTAATAATGTGCTACTTATGTTGGGTAGATTTTTAAATCATTTATTTTAAACAAGATATTTAGATCTTGTAGATCAGCATCTTTGAGCAAACGTGAATGCCTTCAGGCCGCCTTGATACACCATTCATAACGAGCATTACAGCCTTAAAGCCTTCCAAAGACTACAGTCAGGTACTTACCCGATTATTATCATCAGGCCTGAGAGGAATCTTTCAAAGGTTTGTGAAATCGTATAGTACTTCCACTGAATCTGTTAATATTCAGCACTCCAAAGGCCAAGGCACTGCACACATCTGTATCTCTGAGAGCAGCAGTCAGAAAGGTAGACGAGAGGCCAACGAAAGTCCATTGCAAGTATTTAAAATGAAGGCATCACATTTTAACAGGGTCTTGATAATGTAGTCAACACACAGTAGCTCGGTTTAGGGTAAAGAAGATGTATATGAGGAATTTACAAGGAAAGGACACGACCGCAAAGTCACTTTGACCTGGGTTTCATCCAGCCATACTGATACTGACTAAAGTTTCAAGAATAATATTCCTCTTTTCAATGTTATCACAGTCAGAATAAATTTTACAGGAGGAAATAAACACAGTGGAGACACGTGGAAGTTAAAGACAATTTTGCACTGTTTCTACTGGTTCATTCATAATGAAATCTTAACATACTGTTAAGAACAGCTGACACTCTAAATGTGTACAACATTTTTTAAAAATGACAGTAGCAATACGTCAGTTTGGGATGGACCAATATGGGTCCGATGTGGGCAGATGCTGATATTATACCTTCTTTCGTCTTTCTGGGCAAACATGTTGGTTTCGTCGTTAACATTGAGGATTCAGAGCCATAATACTATGTATCATGTCTTAACGCTACATACCAAATGATAAGCTTCCAAATCCCTGTACAAATCTTCTCACATCTGCTTTTCTGACCCCACCTCTGTCTCCCTCCATGCCTCCTCAGCTGCGTCCTGCCCTCCTCTGTCTGTTGACTTTGACAGTTTGTTGAATGTGATGGTGTTTTTCCGCTCTGTGTGGCGACTCTGTGATCTGGGCACCCTTCAGGTGTGGTGCATGAGGAGTGTACATGAATTCACAGGCTGCAGTTCCCTGGATAGAATCCATGATAGTGCACAATAACTGAAAAAAGTAATTCACAAATCATGTGCTAAAATACATTTCAAAGGCATGTTTGAAACCCGGGTCAGTTGCAAAACAATCCGGACGTCAGTCCAGAGGTTTTCTCAGTTTAGTTCATTCCTCTCAGGACCTTGTATATGTTCAAGCAAAAGCAGGATTTAAGAATTATCATTAATACCCCTGACTTATAGGCATTTGTGAGGATTATTACAGCTACAAGCTGGGCAAACACCCAGTTGACCGGATCCTGTTTGTCCAGAGGGAGTCAATGCTTGACTCAACCTCACTGTGGGAGTTAAGCCATTCTTGTCCCTGACCACAGGAACCTAATGGAATTTAATTCCAAATAAGCTAATCCAAACTTTTAATCAAAGCTCTGGTCCTAAATATCATACTTACCAAAATGTAACCCTTACAAAAGCAGTTATGAAATGATTTGCTTTAACGTTCCCTCATTTTCTGTCCATTTTAACTTCAAACGTGAACAAATATATGGTAGATGAGTAAAAACTCAACAAACAACAGCTCTCACGAAAACCCAACTAGAAAAAAATCAATCAACGTTGCAAATGGGTTGCAACTGTCCCGTCCGGGGGGGCTAGACCCCCTCGGACGAGAGCTACCTCGGGGCATGGAACAGACAGGAAACCAGGGATCCATGCTACTACTTGACTTTATTTACAAAAAGGAAAACAAAGGACTGAAACGGGCATGAGGGCCACCAGGAACATGAACGAGAACTAGAGACATGAAAAACAGGCAGGGTAAATGAGGCGCTACATACGATGATGGACACATGACGTGTGTCACACAAAACAGAACTTAAATATCAACAGAAATCAGGTCAAAATACAAGACAGGTGGAAACTCAATCATATGACAAAACCAGACACGTGACAACAGAACCAAACAGACAAGAACTCAGACACGTAAGACAAGCAGAACAAAACATGAAACCACAATGAAAGTCGAACAGAACAAAGAGTCCAAAAAACTGAAAAGCAGTGGCCCTTACTGGCCACTGACTGAACCGTGACAGTAACACTTTAATTTGCCTAGGGTCTGTCTGGTTATGTCAGTTATTTCTCTGAAAAAAGTAGGTTTCATATTAGTAACCAAAAAGATCCATAAAAAAGGTTTCATTATTGGTGAGTGTCATTTTTATATTAACTTTTTCTTTTTTTTGTACAAAAAAATTTGACTTTAGGTTTGTAAATTAGGTTTGTAAATACTATTTGTACATTTAAAACGTATGAATTATTTATTTCAGCATACAATATTTGAAGGCTCCTGAAAATGAATTCACAACTAAAAAACTTTCTTTCTCATTTAAATTTACAGAGACTTCTTTAATATTTTCCAGCTCATGTCTCATTTACATGTAAGGCAGTTACAGAGTAGCTATGCCTGACACTTTAACCATTTTTGATGTGTTTGGCTAAGAAGCACAATAAAAAGGAATAGTCAAATTATAAATAGAAAAATCCTGAAGTTCCAAGACTACCTTTATAATACTTAATGTACGTTTTTGAGAGGTGATATTTCATTTCTTGTTATCTTTTCTGTACTGGGTTTCTTAGAGGTAATGTAATCGCTTCTTTCAATAATTTTTTGTTGTATATATCTGGAAGAATAAATAGTCTACAAATTAACTATTTATAATGGGCCCTTGCAAAAGTACATGCTGTCATGTGTTGGTTGACTTTGACCTACTGAGTTCCAGATTCAGGTCTACAGAGGAACCTTCAGACACTTTTTCTGCTGGCCAATTTTGCTTTCATAGCGAGCTGAGCCACTTACAAGTCAACACATGCGGTTTGTGCGCTCCCACAGTGGACGCGGGGGTCTCTTATAATTGTAAGTCTAATATCCATTTGAATCTGAAGCCTTTGGAGACGAGAGGGCCGCAGAGAGCGCCAGACTCTCTCAGGGAAAAGGGTGGAAACCAAGGCCTCCATTACATAAATATCAATTAAAGAGGAACAGGGGAACTGTGGCTAATCTGCCCCTAGAGAGGAGAAAGGGTGCATGGGGGAGTGACTGGGGACGGAAAAGGGAGGAACCTGGGGGAGGAGAGGAGAGGGCCGTGGGGAGAAGTAGGGGAGGAGCCGACGTGTCATTTAAAACAATCAGCTGACACTTTCCATTAGAGCAGACGGCCGAGGTCCTTTTTATGGTCAATCCTTTGCCAGAAGTATCCCGTCAAACTGCAAGTGTTGCAGGGCTTAAACAAATTTGATACCTGAAATAAAATTAGATTAGCGTGATTTAATTAGCAATAAAAGCTACCATAATCCACATGGATTAATAAAATTAAAAATAGCAATAAGTGAAGTCCAACTCTATTTGAGTGACTGACTCAGACACATTTGCCATAAGATTATAAAACCCCAAATATGTGGACAATGAAATGTGCAGATGGGGGGAGGATGGTATAGACGTGCCTTTTTTTCAGTGGGGAGGATTTACCCTCACTGGTTGGGCCCCTCTTTCATGTCTAATGGGACGATTGGTTAATAAGGCAGCCAGTTAAGAGGATTATGATCAGTATTGGTCCTTGGCTGATAGCGTCCCAGGGAAGAGAGAGGATAGTCCTCACTGTCAGGACCCATATACGCAGAGCCGATCGGTGCAGTAGGCTCTTTATCATTCATGGCTTGAGGGATTTGCCTCCAGCAAACCCCCGGCGGATCACTCTAATGAAGGCCAATTGGATGGGGACCGTTCTGATATGGGCGCCGAGCGGCGGCGGGGTGCCGGTGGGTGTCTGTCGGGTGCAAGTAAATCCAGGGTCCCCATAATCCACAGCTCTGGGTGGGTGAGATTGCAGAATCCCGTTGCTGGTTCGGATTACTGAAGAGGTGTGAGGAGTGGCTTACGGGACGAACTGAAGAGAGGGGATGCAGGACCCCATACATAAAATTGCTCCAGCTCTTTCATGGTCAGGGATTTGGAGATATTAATGTCTCTGGTGAGCCCATGCAGCACACTTCTTGAGAAGACTCCTTCCTGAGGTCCATGTGGAGTTCAAATGTTATACTTCATTGGTCAGTGAAGAGACTGTATCTAATCAATCCTCCAATTATGCTTCCTTCAGTTTATCATGTGTCAATCAGCAGTTAGTACTGTTTGGGGACAATGGGTGAATCGACACTCAGGAATGTGTCCAAAGGAAAGAGGTCTCTGTGACTTCTGCTTTGAAGAATAATTGCGACGCAAGAAAATCTCTGGCCTATTTTTACGCAGGGTAAATAAGGCAACACCACCCTGTTTAAATTGAGCATCTCCATTAGCTCAGATGGGTCCTCTCCTTCTAAAGAGTCCTTAAGGAGAATCTGTTACCCAACATCTCAGGATCATACCTGCATCATCAGACTTGCACAGCTACATCTTCTCTGCAGTCCCGTCCCCTCCCGTCCCATGCCTAAATTCAAGCACTTTGAAGTGGCCACAAGAAAAGACAGCCAATCAATCACGAATGAGGTAATCTCCTTAGAATATTTCGGGGTTTCTTCAAGTCTAAGAAAAATAAGTGAAGATTAGAGGACCCTAATCATTTTTGGAGCCATATCTTCAGCAGCGGGACGAAGAGCCGTCTCGAGGAATCGGAAGGGGGTAAATTATTGTGTATCTGTGTCACCGCCGAGCACTTCAAGCTAAATTCCGAGCCTGATCTGGCGTGGGAGAAGCAGAACTGGATTATTCAGAGTCTCGTCTGCGGGTTAGTCGCAAAACTGTCCATTAAAAGTTACCATTAAAATTTCATCCAAAAATATGGAGAGGTTCATTAGACAGAAACAATAACGATGGCCCAGCAAGGATTTTCAGCCACATGATGGAGCGTGAGGTGGGAGTGCATTTGTGGACACGCTTGACCCTGGCCTGGTGTGTCTACTGCAGGGATGCAGTAAATATGAGCTCAGAGGAACTGCAGTATGACACTAATCAGCTTGTGTGGTGCATTTCCTCGGCAAATGCTTTCAACCATGGCCACCTTGTCGCTGGAGAGCCAGCCAGGAGGGGCATGACTAAAATTATTTGGCCAAGCAGGTGCCATGACCAATCGGGCCATGTGACATGAACAACATGGGCTGTGCCACAACGCAACAAGTGCAGTCAACATAGTGGGAGTTTAAAAAAACAAACAAAAAAGGGGCGAGAGGCTGAAAAATTCAAGTGAAATTAGGCTAAACTAATTACGCAACAATGGAAAGGACAACAATGCGCAACGTCCTTTGAAATGGGAGGATCGGATTGTTGTTTCCTGCATCGCAAATGGAGACTGGTGCTGAGAAAAACCCTCTCTGGGACATTAGCAGCTTGATGGCTGAAAAACGCTGCCTTTTCCATTACTGCTTATCACTCAGGCCTCGAGCCATTTTACCTGTCTACATTTTTTTTCTGCTACAGTAAGCTCAAATTCTCCCTCCATCGATCGTGCCGTATATCCAGCGAGTCTCACTCCTGTCTGGCTCGCTAATTCCCCCTCTTGCCTCCTTCATCCGGATTGAGGTGGCACGATGAGGTGGCAAAAAGAAATGGAAAAATCAATAACAGGGCCAAGTGGGAGAGGTCAGAGTTCAACGGGGTTTTTGACTAATGTCAGTAGTGGCAGGACTCAGGAGCGCAGGGCTGATGTGGAGGAGGGGGTGGGGTGGGCCTTGATGGAGATCAAATGTCCAGCCATTGATCGGGTCAGCAGTAGTGGTAGTGAAGGGTTATCAGAGAGTGGACGAGAGGGGGTTACCAGATCAGCGGCCCGGCGGGGACGGACTTTATCTGGCTCAGGGCCAACGGGTGTCAAACCGAGAGGGGAAATGTCAAGGAAAACAAGTCGCCACACACTGATGACCGAGTCTCTGCAACCTGCCCTGAGGAACGATAAAAAAAGGAAGTCTCTAATGAAGTCCGGTGATGGAGCTGAGCCGCAGCCAAGGCTCTGTTAGAACTCTGTGTGGCAAAATATCAATTCATTTTACTCCTTCTTTAAAGAAATGATGACCAGTGACTTTAAATCCACACTACATTTGAAGAATATACATGCTGGCATATCTTCTGCGTACATATATATATATATGTTATCCAGCCATGAGGGGAATTTTTTGACATTGCATTGATGTACATTAAATTTGTTGTTTTCTATTAATTAGTTTATGTTTTTTTATTAATGTTGTACATTCCAGCCATTTGGATATTATTTACTGTATTTTATTCACGAATTACTTCTTCTATTGAACTACTTCTATTACCAAAAGCACAAATTTAATATAATATGAGATTATCATTTCCCGCAGAAAAACATTCATTTATATGCCGTTACTTTCCTCACTGGTGACTGCAGAATTTCAAATCTGTAATCATTCACCGTAATCTCTAAAGTGCTGTTTAATCACCAGGCTTTTCTAGGCATCAGCTCATTTTTCTCTCAGTGGACTAGAGATGTGTGAACGTGTTTGTGTGTGTGTGTGTGCGTGTGTGTGTGTGTGTGTGTGTGTGTGCGTGTGTGTGTGTGTGTCGTGTGTAAGGGGGAGGGCATGAAAAGCAAATTAACTGCCATTTAAATGACTGACATCTTCATGATACGGGTAATTATCACCACTGATGTTGTCAAATGAGTTGAAGAGGCCTGTTCACTGCCCCCTTCTCCGGGGACATGGTGTTAAAGAAAGATGATATAATACACAGCTACTGAAACACACATCACATTTGTTTTTATAAATGTCAGGTTGTGGAGTCAAAGGTTAAATACATTTCCGTAGGAACATATATGAAATGAGAAGAGAATATATAAATACCTACATAATACATAATAGATTCATCAACAGAAGACACTATGACAAGACACTATGTGTGTATATATATAAATAAATATATATATATATATAATAAAACAGTGTATTTGTATGTGTGTTTATGTTAATGTTATTGTATATAGGTATCAAACACATGTTTCTATATATGTTTGTGTGTGTGTATATTTATATGCACACATGGAGTAATGTACAATAATGTATATATGTATAATATATGTAGATACACACACAGGCACACACTTGTTTGATACTTATATACAATAACACAAACATAAACACACATACAAATAAATATATTATACGATACATTATATACAAATAAATATATTATACAATACATTATATACAAATAAATGTCTAATGTGCTTACAAATAATAGCACTTTTATATATATAATTTATATAACAACTGTGTGAAAATGAACATAACCTAGAGTCAAACAGTGCTATCACTATGTGGAAAGTGGGACAAAAAGCAGCTGCTTGCTTCTCAAATCAAGAGCTAATATCCTAATATCAAAAGCTAATATCCTAATATCCTTGAGCTGAGAAACAGCTGATTTCTGTAACTGTTTGTGGGATGTGAGGGCGGAGGGTGTGAAGAGTGTGGAGAGGTGGTCTGGTGGTGGATAGCTGGCCAGAAATCCATTTGCAATTTAGATGGAAATTTAATGACCCCATGGTGCCAGTGAATTAGCCCACTGATCAATTGATCATGTCAAGAACAAATAGGTAAACAAACATGTCCATTAATTCTGGCCCTCCCCGTGCTCCTCCGTCTCCACCCTGCTGGGACGGGGCAATCACACATTAGAGAGAGAGAGAGAGAGACAGAGAGAGAAGCTAACAAGTTCCCTCTCCACTCCTCTCCCACTGGGACGGACCAGCCCACCTCTTTACATGGATAGTTGGGCTCAGCAAGACTCCATTCACTAACCAGACGTAGAGAGAAGGACAAGGGCAGAAGGAGAGAGAGAGAGAGAGAGAGAGAGAGAGAGAGAGAGAGAGAGAGAGAGAGAGAAACGGGGGCGTGGGGGTGGGAAAGGACCTGCTGCCAGGCCTCCTCCAATCTGGCCCCGAACAAAACCCTTCTGTGAGTGAAGGCAGCGCGAGGGCCGCTCCAGTGACTGATCACCATTACTCAATGACTATTGGTCACAGAGACGCTAACACATGCTCCACAGCATCTGTTAGAGACCGAAGCACATCCTGAAGCGCATAATCCATAACCCATCCATCACAGCAAAGCAGATCCAACTGTAAACAGGGAGGCAAGGGCCTCATTTACACTGACCAAGCAAACGCGTGGGGACACCTTCTGCTTTTAAAACTGTCTTCCTATTACTGGCCAATTAAGAAAGAAAGGTGCACATTAATCATCCCACGTTCTAGATAGGCGGACATGCTTATTGCTGCACTTTAATAGTTGCTAAACACAGATACCTACATAAACATTACTTGACTACTGATGTAAACCTTACATGAGCTTTAATAAGCATCATAAAAACAAGTTTTGTTCATTTGGATACCACTTCACCTCAGCTGTGACCTGTTATGACATCTGGAGCCTTTATTAATGTCCACATAGGTTTATGTCAGTTAATGAAAAGGGCATTATGTGTATAATTGCCGCCTGACCATTGCACCAACAGGGACTTTAATACACTGCATTTAAATCCATAGATTTTAATATGGAGATGGTACATCTATAACAGTTTCTGTGGGAATTTGTGTCCAATCGTTCTGTAGAACATGGCTGAGGTCAAACACTGAAGTTGGTGAGAAGGTCTGGATCACCATCTTCGTTCCAGTTCATCCCAAAGGTGCTGGATGGGGTTGAGGTCAGGGCTCTGTGTGGCCTGTCAAGTTCTTCCACGCTGAACTCCTCCAGCATGTCTTTATGGAGCTCGCTTTGTGCACTGGGTCTGGAACACAGTCATGCTGGAATAGAAAAGGTTCTTCCCCCAAACTGGGTCCACAAAGTTGGAAGCATGGTGTCGTCCAGAATGTCTTGTTCTGCTGAAGCATTAAGATTGTCCTTCACTGGAAGTAAACGACCCAAACCCTGGAAAACAGTAGTGTTGCGACACTTATAAACACCACTTTTCCTCTGTGACACCTTGGTGACGCCACGTTTCTCATTACATTTTAATTAGGTAAATAAATATGATACCAATTGGCAAGATTGTGCTGTTTATAAGTATTGGGACACACCTGTTTTACATGGTTTGGGTTGGACCCCTTACTTCCAGTGAAAGACAATCTAAATGCTTCAGCAGAACAAGACATTCTGGATGACACCATGCTTCCAACTTTTACACATCCGACAACCCACTTGGCCTGATGAAGTAATTTCCATATTTATTTCAGCACCTTTGCTCTCTGTATCATTGTACTATGGTACTTCATTGTTTAGATATTATTTAGGATATTCTGTGTGTGCATCGAGAGCCACAAAAACCTTATTAAATTTATTACATGTGTATGTTGAAGCAGCTCTATTTATCAATGAACAGCTGCATGTTTATCAAAGTGTCCTGGTATGAAGAGCTTTAAGTAATGATTTGACAGTTTTAGCATGTAAACCGTAGGCATATTGAAGCTATTTTGGCTCAAAAGCTTGAGTGCTAATCAGGCCTGGCTTTAGTGGACAATCAATGTCCCACCAACCAATTATCATGGCCTATTAAACACACTCTTTTATTTTGTTGCTTGTTTAAATGGCAGGTGGCCAAAATCAGTCAGGAGTGAAACTTAACTCTTATATGTGATATTTAAAGGGCTACATTGACTGTTGATCTTCTCCTGACAGTGTGGCTCCTCTGGACAGATCAACAGGACATTTCTCAAGCCGTATTATCCTAAGCTAATTATTTTTTTCTGCTCAAATTAAAATGTAAGTGTCCTCCAACTTTTTTATTAATTGTACTCATTAAAGAGGGTCTTTCCAAAACTGGCCCATTGAGGTACATGTTAAAGCAAAGTGCTGTTTAGGCCAACAATGAACAGCTAGCGCAGATCAACAACGAAAAAAAAAAACAATCAGCACTAGAATAAACACCTTAATTCACCAGTTATATCCATTGATCATCCCTCGTCGAGCAATTTAGGGCCTTCGTCTCCACTCTCTGTCCGCCCAACAATGCCCCGTTCAGCCGGGACTGCTAATTACCGCTAATGAGAAAGAGATAAAAGCTCCTGGACGTCTCTTTCTCTCTGACAGACTCTCAAAACATCTTGATTACTGCTAAATAGATCTGGCCCCAGTCAATAGGCCTCAAAGGAAAGGATGTTTACTATCTTAATAGTTCTTAGAGAAGAAGAAGAAAATGCAATTTGAGACTGAAATTAGCTAGCAATGTGCTTTCGGGGACATCAGCTAGCACTAATGATGCAGACAGCTTCCATTAGCGCCGGCGCTTCAGCGGTGTGTGTGAGAGTTTTCCCTCAAACTGGAGGGTGCGAGGAAGGATGAAAATTCAGAATAGATTTTTTCAGACCCCTTTATGATAGGGCTGCCCTTATAAAGTATTCATGAATGGGTTAAGTTTGTTTATTAATTGTTACAAACAACTTAAATCATTAATAAGCAGCAATAACATACGTTTTAAAGGGTTCACATTCATCTACACTGTTTAGGTTGGTCTTACTTTGTCATTATGGGGTTCAGCTTCATTACACATTAATATATAACAGGTCACTTTTTATTATCGAATTAATGACAACAGATAAACTGACATTATCAAAGGGAGTCCATCACCAAGCCATGATCTCACCGTCTCACTTTGGAGAACTCGGCTATCGTCCCTTCTAAGAAGGTAAGAAACCTTGGTGTTACGCTTGATGAAGATCTGTCTTTCCTGCCGC
>JBBPDE010000040.1:24770621-24781194 GCA_037974605.1 Nannopetersius ansorgii | reverse complement strand
TTTATAAACAAAATATATATATATATGTTTTAAATATATATATATGAATATATACATATATATGCATATATATCTATATTAATCTATTTCTTTATTTACATAATGGATTACATAGATGGAGAGAAATCAATGTAGATAGACAGATAGCTATATATCAATATTGTCAAATGTATTCTTTTATTAATGTTACATAATCAGTTTTCCAGTATAAACAGTTGTTTGCCATTTTGTAATAATAAGTTTATCTTAGGAAACTGATTATTATGATAATAAAAATAATCACATCATAATAGTTTATGATGAACTGATAACGCTCGTAACTGACTCACACTTCACTGCAGTCCATTTGAGTCAGCTTTCCTGACACCTCCAGACAAAACAGAGTCTCCAAGTGTCCCAGAGCAAAGACACACACACACACACACACACATGGGTCCAGACACATGGACTCAAATAGCAGCAAAACACACTCTGTAGTTTTAGTATACAGAGGGAAATGCACTCTGTTGGCCTCACACACTCCACACACAGCATAAACAGCCCAAACCCAGACGTCAGGCCCAAATAGGCTCTGGTTAAAGGGAAAGTCTCATCAGAAGTGAAAGTGAGAGCTGATAATGAGATTAAAGCTGCTTACCCAACATGCCGAGCGTGTCCACACGAGTCTCCGAGCCCAAAGTCCACGAGGCGTGAGGAGCAGAGACGGTGAAGCTGTGCAGGTTAAACACTGCAGGAGCTAAACTCCACTCAGGCTTTAAACAGGAGGAGCAGCAGCAGGAGGAGGAGGAGGAGGAGGAGGCACCTCCCTCTGGGGCCAAGCTCTCTTACACGGCATATCCAGCCAGCAGCAGCACCATCAACACAACAACAACAATAATCATTATAATGTAATAATAATAATAATAATAATAATAATAATAATAATAATAATAATAATAATAAGATTTTAGTCCTTCATTAGGCTTTACAGTTGCCTTCTAACAAGCAATTTGCAAAACAATGATCATAAGTCTTTATTTGTTTATTGTTTATCTCCATAATGTTCATGGCAATACAAATGTATTACTATAAACATCACGGAGAGAAATATATCTGTATGTACAAAATATCTATATTTTGTCTACGTATCTACACTATGAAACTGCCACATTTTTATCAGTTTTTAAATCACAACCACAACCAATTCCAACTTAGAAACAAACGTAGCTGTAATTATTATTATTACTGTTATTATGGTCATTAAACTGTAATTTACAGTTTCTTACCTTATAATAATAATAATAATAATAATAATAATAATAATAATAATAATAATAATAATAATAATTAGTAGTAGTAGTAGTATTCTCTGGTAATTTGGTCTGAAACTGTGGTCATTTTCAGACAGTGCGATGTTCTTCTTGTCAATGAAATTAATTTAATTTAAATCCTCAAAAAAACAGGACTTTCCTCCTTTCCCTAGAATAACCTTCCAAATATATATCCTGTTACAAGTCCAGTGCAAGAGACCATCCTCAGTTTATGTTCCTTTAAGTTCCTCGGTTTAAGCAGAATTCCACTCATCTTCATGTTTGAGGAACACTGGAGATTCCCTTGGACCCACGGCTCCGACAGCGTGGCCTTTCACAGCCCCTCTGGAAACTAGGTGGGCTGTAATAGTGCTATTTTAAAGGTTAAATCTGATCTCACAGCACTGCTTTACACACCTGAAAGTACAATAAACAAACTCACCTGTCTAGCTAACAGAGTTCACAACCATGAGGATTTGTCACCAGCACGCCCACTGTCATTAAAAAAGGTGGAATGAGTGGATTGACAATAACTGAATGAGTGACTATAATTGGCTTGCGGCTCCAGTTGCAAATATGAGCTACACAGATTCATGCATTCAACGGCTGTCCCGTCCGCCGAACCTGTGAGTAATGACCTGCGGCAGTAAGGAACTGCAGGGAAACCTCACTCTAGCAGAATGTGACATGCTTGCCAAACACATGTTCCGAGAAAACTTCAAGCTTATGCGTTTCGCATGCTGGGCGAAACAGTCCACTGAATGATGACCACGGCTGTGACCTCCCCCGAACAGGAGTTTGGTGATCATGCATTATTGCCAGCCTACTGTTTTTCACCATTTTGACTGTTTGAATTGGTCATTTGATCCATGCACTCGCTCTGCTAAATGTAAACCACTTTAATCCCTTAGATAAATCTTTACATTGGCTCAGTATGTCGAAAAGTGGGGAATGCACCCTGGAGGACATGTACCTAACCCTTGCTCCAGAAATGAACCCTGCGTGCCCCAGACCAAGCCCTTAAAACAGAACAAGCCTGCAATTACTAAACGCCATTAAGGACCACCCTGATGGATTATGCTGATTCAGGGCTGAAATACATTGGCAAGGGGCATTAATTCAGCATTGGCCCAAAAGCTGTTCATGATCAGGCGAGGTACCAGAGCATACCCCAGTAGTCGTACGGCAAGGAAGCACCTTGGACAGGTTGCCGGCCCGTTACAAACTCACGTATAGGGGCAGTCTGGCGGAAACCGGTGCACCTAGTGGAATCCCATGAAGAAGCTGCAAGAAACTCCACACAGAAAAGACCCTCAGCCTCCCTGGCTGGGAACAGTGCTGCTGCCATTGTGTAATTCATTAAGAGGAAACGTCTGCTGTGGGAAGGGACTGAATTATGTGAGGGAAATAAGGAATGTCTGACTGGGTGTATTTACTTCTCATTTAGTCCTTAAGAGGTTCAAGCAGCTTTGTCAAATTAATTCACGAGACGTTTGCAGGCCTAAATGCTTCCCACAGCGAAACAACTTAGAAGCTAATTAATCAAGACATTCGAGCAGATCAGAAACATTTTTTGAATAATTTATGAAGTGCTATAGTTTTAACTTACAATAAAATGAAGGGGGCCTATTACCAAACCTAGAGGGACTTCAAAACCAACAATTACTGTTCATATGTTCGTATCTAGGAAAACCAACCAAAGAACATACACAAGATTCTGATAAAAACAGTGAGGATGACAGGGACCAACAGTTTTGTTTCCCAGTCATGTCACTCCTCCGAAAAGGGAAGGAAATGGTCAGTGTGTTTGGAGATGGAAAACGCAATAATTTAATGCAATAATAAATAAATACTGTCTGTCTCACGCACCTGGTTTAAATGCTACTCATAAAAGATTTTATACAGGTGAAAGTAGGTCATTAAGGCATTTTATGGCGTGTTCCTGTGGGTCTGGTTATGACAGACTGACCGAGCTGATGGTAGAAGGGGATTCCACTGAAGTCAGGCATTCCTTGGCTCATGTTCTCAGAAACACCTTTGCCCGCCCAAACCTCCTCCAACCTCCCACCCCCTCTCTCCAGCTGAGCTCTCCACCCACAAACATGCACTCGTTCTCTGGCACTCCTTCCACTGCAAACACCAGGCTCGAAGCACAAAGCCCTGGGCAAACAAGGCCTCGCTTGCCTTCCTCTCAACAAGAAAAACGGCAAGACAAATGCAGGGAGGCTCCCCGGAGCCCTATTAATAGACCAAAGCAACAATGCATGCAGCTGAGTACAAGATGAAAGAATGCAAACCGAGTCTCATGACAGCTCCTATAACGCCGTGGGTGGAAGAAGCGTCAGAAAAGACGGTTTCCAGTACGAAGGTATACACCTCGTCAGGCAACCCCTTTCGTATTTCAGTAGCTAACCATTCAGGATTGATCAGATAACGCTGGTGAATATTGAGCCGTGAGGATTTCCAAGTTCCTTTTCAGAAGCACCAAAGCGTCCAGGGCTTTCTCCACCAGCCATCTGCTCTCAGGTGCAGTCCAGGTATTTTCCCACTGAGAATTCCCACAGTGTGGAAGCTTATCCAAGTCAGTTTTAACTCATATAAGAAATGTGCGCAGCCGAACTGAAGAAAATGGGCTTGCATGCTTTGACAAAGCTGATTTGCCAGAACTAATACGTCAACGTGGCGAAGTGGTAAAATGTATGCATTCAGATGAGATGAAAACAACCCATCAGCATGTAAACCTGGTAGCAAACGCATGCCTTCAGAAAAACAACCAGTAGCGACGCCTACTCTGACATAATACCTGGCTGTCAGCTTGAGCAATGAACATGAACTTGCATTATTGAGCAGACTTGAGGAAGACTGCCCATGTGTACTCTTCAGTAAGCCTCTGAGCACAGGGACAACAAACCAAGGCACCAAGTACACACACAGCTCACGTGTGATCAGGCTGGGGCATGTACCACAGACGTTTTCTGCAGGTCCTCTCTTGGCAGGTGTCTTGTCCCTCAATCACTGCAAGCTATTGGTATTAATGTTCAACTCAAACCAAGTCAATTTAATTGGAAAATACTTGCGTCTATACACTTTCACCACACTCTCTATTGGCCTGTATGCTCTGAAAGTTTGTTTAATCAAAGTTCTTGTCTATCCAGAGGGCAAATCTGGGCACAGAATCAAGAATCAGGATGTGTCATCTAAATCGCACAAAATCTGACAGGCAGCAACCTGCTACAAAATAATCCAACAGGGAAACAAATATCAATGAATTCTTCCAAGATGCGTGTTAAAAGCCTAAAGCCAAATTGTGAGCACAGGCTAATGTATAATTCCAGAGATAGAGCTACACAACTGTACCATAGTTAGATCATCATTTTTTAATAGGTTTGCAATTTTTCATACAATTTAGTTGTCTCCAGTCCCGCCCACTATTATGGACTTCCCCCAGTCACACAATACCAACAACACTGGGAGGTGGAAGGCCAGCACATGCTTCCGCTTCTCTGTACTGCCACTAGTGCAAAATCAGGGAAGACTTTAACATGCTTGGAGGAGAACACTAACCTACCCCATCCTGTTATGTCAGCTAACAGAAGCCTGTCTTCATGCTGGGTGAGTGACGAGGGCAGTGGTAGGACCTTCCTAGAGAGAGCAAAGCCAAATCTGCTGTCTTGGACTCCTGGCCACAGACGGCTTTGGCACTGCTGAGGATCAAACTTGTGATTTCACCATGTTAGAGACAATGCTTAAATAGCGGCACCACTTGAGAGATCTGTTGTGGTCGTTTTTGTGTTTTATATCCACACAAAAAGTGCCAAACATGAACAATAAGGTACTAATTAAAGCGCAAAGCAGAGATAATATGGTATTAAAAATAATTCCTTATTAGAATTTAGCTGAAATGTAGAGTTTCATGCTATATGCATAATGAGACCCATTTTTTAAAAAAGGAAAAACCCTTCAGGCATTCTGGAAGTTACTAAATACAAATAAAACTTTCTTGGAACCCCCCAACAAGACCTGACCCAGTTGTCTAGCCATCACAGTTTTGTGCTTGTTTAAAGTCACTCAAATTATATTTACAACCAAAATCAACTTCAGGAACCATTACTGCCTAACAACTGCCCCGCCCCCTTCGACAAGAGCAACTGTAATGAGATTGTCATGTCATTCACTTCAGCAGTCAGTGGTTTAACCGTTGCGGCATATCAGCACTTCCTAACAATGGAACCATCCACTGAACTTTTCATTATTCAGTGAAATTTTGCTTCTGTGGTGCTTCTCTGACCTTGTTCCAAAGAACCTGTTTGGCATTTTTATTTTAAACTGGGCTCAGTTCCTACTTTCTAAGTGATTTTGTTCTGGAGTTGATCATTATTTTTTCAGGTCCTCCCTGGTGGTCCTTCCTTTTTCAAAGATCTGAGGAAGCCCAGCTTCTGCTGCTTTGTCACTGAATGAAATTAGTCCAGCCATGGAGTTGTCATCATCACCATCATATTTAAAAACCCTGACGGAGCAGTTTAGACCAACGGAGTGGATTGTAAACAGAGAGGGAAGAAGGACAGAGAGAAAACAGCCATGCATTCCAGCGCTGAGTGACAGAACTGGAGAGCTTGTATTATTCACTCTGACAGTCTGTTACTGCTCTGTCTCTTAAAGCGTCAGGTATCCGGGGCACAGTGACGCGCCACTTTTTCATCCTGGGGTCTAAAAACAACACAGTGTGACTTCATTAAGATGTCTGAAATGCTACATTTCCTTTGATCTATGTCTCGTCTGTATTTGCCTCAGCATGAATCCGTCAAACCACAAAAGGGAGTTTTACAGCTGAAAAAAAATATCCACATTTAATTATCAATGAAAGTATTACAATGTGAGCTCACAACACAAGTACTGAATATGTTAGAGTATTTACTAATTAATTAATAATAGTTATTGAATTATTTGAAGGAGAAACTTTATCATTTACAATATTTAAGTGTAAATTATTAACTGACTGAATCAGCCATAGTAGACAATGAATAATTCATAGTAAATATTAAATAAAGTTACTTAAAGTCATAATTTAAAGTAGAAACTAAATAGCTGATAGAAGTTATTGAATAGTCTATGATACTAAATAATTGATCATTGAGTTGTTAATGAATAATACATACAAGATTGAGTAATTTATAGTAAATATTGAATAATTCATGGGAGATAATAAATAATGTACAGTAGTAATAGAATAATTTGGTTGTTTACACCCCACCAGGTACTTATGTTACTGTTTAATGTAACTATTATTGTGTATTAAATAGTAAAGCAAAGCAACATTAATGGGCTTCTAAAGAGTGTGTTTAGTTTGTCATCAGATCTCATTTACAGAGCCTTATTCAATGTCCAAGATAAACAGAACATTCATGATATGAAAGTCAGGTTCAGGCCTCTGCATTAATGCATAACTGGGGGCCTGCCAGGTCTTAGCAGGAGGGGGATGTGTGTATTATGTGTATAAATGTGTATTCAGATGTGAAGGACACTGTTAAGAGCGAAGGTTTTCCCTGCGGTTCTTCTGTTCTACTCATCCTTCCCATCCTTTCTCCACTTCCTCTTCACGCCTTTTCTCCAGAGGCTCACACTAGCTCAGCATTCACCTCGTCTCTTCTTCCCTTTTGTTTTCTCATCGGTTCTCAGAAGCACCAGTCAGAGGGGAACGTGCAGGCATCAGGACTGAGCAACAAGTCGTGATCAGGATCTCCAACATAAGCTGGACATGGCAAGATCCAAGTCAAAATGATAACTTATGGGCCATGAAAAACACGAATATCTTATTCTTTTCTTTATTATACAGCTACTATATCATTCCTTTAGTTTGGTGTTTACTACTATATCAAGTAATATAAAGTTGCTCTGGATAAGAGCATCTGGTAAAGGCCGTAAAAGTAAATAAAATAAATGTGCGGATAGCAATTCGCATTAATACAGTCATGGAAATTGGAAGAATTCATGTTTCTTGCGAAGCAAATTAAAATATTTCTGCATAAAGACATGCTAACAATTTTACATTGAGTATAAACAAAATTCACAAGTTAATAATGGAGAACATCAGACGTACTTCCCAATCAGATGTACTTGCCTTGATGAAATAATTAGCCCAGGTGGAGTCTACACTACACGGAATATTTCACAGGCTGAGTGAACTTGCAGCTTGGGCTAGAGGTAAATCAGCCCCTGATTCTTAATTTTCTTACAACCTATTGGTGACTCTAATGTTTTCAGGTCCAAAATAATCAGCTAACAGTCATTTGCTAACCATAAAATGAAGAGGCATACCAGGCACTGACAGTAAGGTTTCCTTTCATTTATAAGAACCTGATTTCGGCTGGGAAAATACACAACGAAAATGAGGGACACAAACTAGTCTGAGTCTGATTCTTGGTTCATGGACCACCGGTTCTTTGGTAATCCGAATCAGTTTCAGATCCCGGAGGAATTTGCTGTGCAATGGCCAGGAAAGTTGTTAGGATCACAGTCGAGCCCAACTGCCTTTAATGTTAAGCAGATAATTGTTTTAGTCCCAGTGTCAGTTCCTAAAGACAGTTGAACTATGACACATTTGCTTCTATTTTACCTTTCATATGTCTCTCATTGCTTCAAGCCAATCACACAACTGCTCTTTTCCAGCTTTTTGTGTTTTCACGGTATTTGTGCTGAATGCTAATGCTGACAGTAAAGTCAATCTTTCTGCCAATTACTGGGAGTAGCTGATGTGATCCGAACAGCGCACAGCATACTACTATAGCACACAACACTTTACATTTACACTGCACTGTCACTTTACATGGCACTGTCACTTTACTGTACTTTATACAACTTAAGACTACTGCTGCTGCACTGTGTTGTCTTTCATGTCTGTTATGTCTTTATGTTCTATCTGAGAAAAGGGTGTTCAAGTAAGAATTTCATTGTACTCTGTACACTGTACTCTGTACGCATGACAATAAACTTCAACTTCAACTTCAACAGCAGGGTCAGCTCAGGGCAACATGGTGAACATATGAGTGAAGTTTTCTAACTGCCTTTTGAGTGATTTTTTTCCTTAACCAGTGTAATTAACTTACATTGCTTCAAAGCACACACTCATTTGGGGTCTAGACTATGGCCCTATGGGTAATTAGGAAATGTGTTCCTGTTTTGTACCTAGCACCATGTGACCTAAACATGCTTTAAGTCTTAGAATTTCTCATCGTTTAAAGGGCTTGTGGTCATTTTATATTCCTGAAAGGTGAATGAATAAAGTGAGGAAAATTTCATTAAGGTTTAAATTAGATGGAAAGTTATTGTATGTACAATCCTCCTATATTTTTGCCACTTTTTGTAATTTCTACATATTTAAACATACAAAATAAGCCAAAATTCAACCCTGCTGACACAGAATGTAAATTTATATGTAATGCGTATGCGGCATACAGTATACAGAAACTGCACCTTCTCGTCTGAGCAGGTTGTAATGCGTTTAAAACGGTTCTGAGTGAAGAATTACTGTTTTTCCCACCTCTCGGAGTTTACAGGGTGGTGGGGTTTCGGCCGGGGGGCCGTGAGGAGTATCCTGTAACAGACAGGGGACGGGGTGGTGTGGACAACTGTCACTGCAAATAAAAACAGCGCAGAATGATGGGAGTAACTGCGCCGGAGAGGCTCTGGGGCGTAAAGGAGTCCATCAGTGGAGCATAATATCCTTCAATGAGGCCTGAGAGAGTTCATGTATATGAGCGGCTGGGTCTGTAAGCCCCTCAAACCGTGAATGTCTGCACGAAGGTCCACATTTCATCTCCTCACTCTCATAACTAGACTTCACACATCATTTTCATAGTAGTTACTAAATGACTCACAGTAGTTCCTGAATAATTTATAGTCGCTCATGAATAATTCATGATACTTATTGAAAAATATGCCTTACACAATTAACACATGACAAATAAGTAACAGCATGTGCTAAACTCCCTGTCACCAGTCTGCCAGAACATGAGATTTCATAAAAATAGATAATAATAAAAAAATATGATCGTTATTATTATTATTATTATTATTATTATTATTATTATTATTATTATTATTATTATACCATGTTTTTTGACCTTAAAAATCACAGGTATGGTCAATGAAAATGGAAGAATTTGTTATTCTATAATTGTTGAAGTTGTGTTGAAGTTTTAGACCACTTGAGCGTTTGTTTACAGGAGATGTTTTATTATGGTTTGATTTTGATTTAAAGCTATTGCTGTGTGTAGAGGCTATTTTTGCATCGATTTTGCACTCACTTCTGATTTTTTTCAATCAGAAATGTAAATAACAGTTTAAATAACGGTTAAGTATTTAAATAAGACATTATTATATGGTTATAGTATGTAAATTATTTCTACATTTTAAAACAAAACAGCAGTAATAACTCTACAGGTTCCATCTTTACTAGTTCCGGTTCTGCTGCCAGAGTGTGGAAGACTGTTTTTGCTGGTATTTTTAATAGCAGGATGGACATCACTGCTGCTCTTTAAAGGGACTCAGCTCCGAGCAGAGCGACCACATCTGCTCTGGAGTTCATCTCCACTGAGCCGTTGGAGGGTCTTCCAGGGCCACAGCTATGAAACCGAATCCCCCCTAATATTCAACGTGAGTAACAGAAGGTAAATAAAGAGAAAGGGGGCAAAGAGAGTAAATGTTTGCCTTCTTTCCGCTTTCACACACTCTCTCTGCAGGTAGAGGGACCCCCTCCCCACCCCACCCCCCGAAATCTCCCTCTGAATCTGGCTGATAGCTGTGGGTTTAAACAAATGCAGTACGGTCCTCCTTCTGTGACGTTTTTGGCAAGAGAAGTCATTTTGAACCATTTCTAGGAGTCCAATCATCATACAATGTTTATATAGTGTAAAGGGTAGCTAGCTTTTTAAAATAATGTAAAAAAAAATGGCAAAAAGGTTTTAATATGACAGCAGTGCCCCTGAACTTTATGGGGATCTAACACAAACAATATATACATACATGTACACTACCAGTCAAAAGTTTCTCTTCTTATTCAGTGTTTTTTCTTTGATTTTCTTATTTTCTACACTGTAGATTAATATTGAAAACAAACTGACGAAGAAACACATAAAATTATGCAGTAAACAGAAAAAGAGTAAAAGAAACCAGAGACTGTTCTGTAATAAGGGAATGATGGACTGTTGTTTTTTTACTTAGTTCAGTGGTTCTTGCCATAATGTGCAGTAGAACCGTAGTGGAACAGGATCACTAACTGTGGACCA
>JBBPDE010000040.1:24617478-24627836 GCA_037974605.1 Nannopetersius ansorgii | reverse complement strand
ACAGCATCGCTGAGATCAGACCTGAATTTTGATTGGTGCAGAAGCGAGGCTCTGCGGACCGGCAGGAACACTCTCACGGACCGGCACCGGTCCGCGACCCATAGTTTGAGAAATGCTGCACTAGGCCACTAAGAACTAGAGATGAATGGGACGTCCCATAAACGATGCACAGGTTCAATCACGGGTCGGGCAGGTTCAGGCCCACTTATTAGAAAATTCTGCAGTCAAAAAGTGATGGAGCAGCATACTGACTAAGTTATAATTACCTTACAGAAATATTACAGGTCAGATTGGGGTTGAGCTGCTGATTAATGAAGATTCTGACGGGCCGGGCGGGACTGATTGGCTCCCAAACCGGGTCAGACAACAGTATTCTGGCTTTCAGTGATCTCTAAAGTGTTCGTTCCAAGCAGAATGTCTTTTTCTACCAGAGAAAAATCTATAAATATACTCGTAATCGCTGAATATTTAGGAATGTGTTTTATTTAACCATTTTTTAACTGTGTAAGCCTTTCAACATCAAAGACTTTTTTGCGAGAGTTGTGAAAACGTGCGTTCCCGTTCAAAGACAACACTGCGTTTCGCCTGACAACTGCGGCAAGGCCTGTCAACCAGAAACCCAAGAGAGATAAAAGAGATTTGAAAAAGGAACAGAAGAAATGCGCATCCTGTCGTTGTCATTTATTACAGGAGATCCGCCTTAAAATCAATAAAAATGCAGTTTTCTGTTTGTTTTGGGGATGCGTACTAATCAAAACTGCTTATACAGAATCAAAAACAGCCAGCGATGGAACACAGCCGGTGTGTTTTATGCTCTCTCATGTAGAGGAAGTGACGAGTGAGGCCTCATCTCTGTAATCAGTATCTGCTGATGAAGTATAGGAGGAATAAACCAGGGCTGATTGTGCCTCACACGGTCCACCTCCTTCATCCACACAAGACAAGGCCACAATAAAACACCAGTTTAAAAAGTTTAGTCAACACAGTTGTGTTCACACACGCGGCTGAAATCTGGATTATAGTAATCCCCCGCTTTTTGCGGTGAAAAAACACGTTGTGTTTTGGTTAAAAAATGGCTATTTTTATAGTGAAAACCCTAAATACGCCCCCAAATCTGCTCCCACAACACATTAGTCATTTTAAACTAAGTGTAATCCATTACCCTTAAAGAAAATGTAAAGGTAAACCTGTATACGCCTTTTAATATAAGTTTCTTGTCGAGATATGCAACTTGGAAGGTTGCGGTACAAAAGTATTGGGACACCGCGGTGAGGTGAATGGGTCCCATTGTGTGAAAACATTCAGAAAAAATATATTTATTGCCACAAAAAAGAAAAAAAAGGTGGCAGATATTTGCAGTTTCCACGTTATTGTGAGTTCAGTTCTTAACAAAAACCCGCGTGTGACTGAATCCGTGACTGGGGATTACTGCAAATCAGAATATTTTAACAGTCTTACACATCAAAGGTTTTTACACCTTAAAAAAGAAAATATATCAAATAAAACCAGTTTCCTTCCTGTAACAGTGCAGGTCTGACTCCTATTAACTGGTGGTTGATGATACAGAGTCAAATTCTAGACTGTCCTTTAACTTTAAATGCACTCGTTACTGTTTCAGCAGTTAATAGCTTTAATATCTTGCCTGGAGATCCACATAATCACTATAATCATAATTATATTAGGTGGCCTTTTGTAGGTCAGCAATGATGAATAAAACATTTTCTTGCTAATAAAGGAACTCTAGGAACTATATATATTTTTTTATTTGCAAAGAATATTGAGTGTATTTTTAGTAAATATTAAGTAAGTAAAAATGCAAACATTTTGAATGTGATTTAAAATCCACTACTGACTGTGTAATAAAACACTTACTTCACAACTAGAGCATTTATTTCAATAAAAGTCCGGTCCAACAGTGCAAACAAAACCTTTAAAGATGTCCTCCCCCCGGTTTGGATCCCAATCCACCCAATAGCGAGGCCTCCCAGTATCACATGATGCCACCAAAACACTGGGTGAGTGAAGGTTAGAAGCTCCTTCACATCTTCCCTAACTGCTGGTAATACAGCATCACTGAACAACAGCCTCAACACGTTTGGAGGAGAACACCAACCACCAATTCAGTTACGCCAGCTGCCTTCACTGGCCGGAACTGAGAGCGATGGTGTAGAATGTGGATCAATCTCAAAGTAGTTAAGAGGAAGAGAAAAATCCAGACTTAATATAATTGTAGTTTTATATACAGGCCGCAACACCAGTGATAAAACCAGGGATGCACTGACTGTTTTTTTTCATACAGTGTGTGGCCTTTGCATTACTGATAAGGCTCCAATATTCAAATGAGCGTCTGACCAATCAGTAACCATTATATCCTGTGCTGAGAGCATCTCAACCAATCAGAGGCGTTCTCAGAGGCATTTTGGACCAATCAAGAGACTCAAGAGACTATTAGGGATGAACATTCCAAGCTATTCAATATTCATTAGGAACTTTGTAACTATTGGTTCCTCCTCACCCAGTGTGTATGTATATATATATATATAGGTGTGTGTCTGTGTATGTATGTGTGTGTGTGTGTGTGTGTGTGTGTCTGACTTTGCACAGCACCTCATTTTCATTTGTTTTTTAAACTGTTTTAATGTTAACTTTGAGCTGATGGTCAATTTGTATTATTCTTTTTTACCCAAAGTTCACAGTGTGTGGTCTAAATGAACACATCAAACACCAGTACCTTCTACAAGCCATTATATAAATAACATTCTTTACTCATAAGTGAGCCAAAATCCCATTTAAAGTGATTTAAACTTGCCTCATATTACTGGCCTCATAAAACTACACAGACTGGACAAAATCTAATCTATTTCTAGTAAAATTATTCTCGTATTTAATGTTGGCTACTCTGTAACAGGGTTTATTCCAAGTTCATTTGGGACCATCTCTCTTAGTCCAATATTCAGACAAAGGCGGTGGGCGTTTCGAAATGCTTTAAAAACACAAAATCAATAAAAGCGAAATCACAAGGCTTTAATATGACAGTGATGAATGACTTTCTAAGAACAACAGAGTCCTGAAAAACTTGCAGATGTTCTGGAAAAGACAATCCAGGCTTTACAACGTACTCTGAAGTCTAATACAGTCAGCCCAATGAAAATAACCTTCCAGCTGAAGGTTAATCTTCATGCTCTAGACGAGACAGTATGGAAATATAGGGCTGGTTTTCCAGGCTTACGCTTGGCCTTGGACCGATTTAAACTGGCCATCGGGGAATCCCCAATGAAAGCGTCTCCGCTGGAGACCGCATTTCATCTCTGCTGGAAAAGTAAACCAAAGTGCACCATCATTGCTTCGTACCAACACAGGATTTCCATTTAGGTTCCACTGGACTGTTATTTCTTGCCTCCTGAAACAGGATTCCCTGCAAAAGCATGTAAAAATCAAACAGTTTCCCATGAGAGATCCAAAGAGTGGACACTGAGTGGCCAGACAGAGATTAGATGGCCTAATGCGGCTACATTCTTGCGGTCGGGCCCCCCCCCAAACTTGCTCAGGCTAGCGCGCCATGATGGGCTACAACAGATGGATGGAATATCATGCAGGACCAGCACGGCCTGTTAGAACTGTAAGGGTGTTGGGTGTGTGCAATATGTGGCCTCTGCATTACTGATAAGGCTACAATATTCAAATGAGCATCTGACCAATCACTAACCATTATATCCTGTTCTGAGAGCACTGCAACCAATCAGAGGCCTTCTTTGAGTGTTTAGACCAATCAAGAGACTTAAGAGACTATTAGGGAGAAGCATTCCAAGCTATTTAATATTTATTAGGAATTATTTAACTATTGGTCCCTCCTCACCCAGTTTATATATATATATATATATATGTGTGTGTGTGTGTGTGTGTGTATGTGTGTATGTATATGTGTGTGTTCATGCTTCACGCTTTTCATCTTTACCTAGCAGACTTTGCACAGCACCTCATTTTCATTTGTTTTTGAAACTTTTTTATATTAACTCTGAGCTCCATGCAAACATTTCTGATGACTGTTTTGTTGTCTTTGCATGTTTCTCCTGTTTGTACAGTAGCTTCTAATCTCATAGCACCACACAGGCTTTAACCAGCTCGTTCGTCTTTTGTTGGCACTAGGCAAAAAGCTTTTTGCCAGCAAAACAAGAGAGCATCTATCTTTTAAAGACAAGAAAATAGTCACATATTTCATTTTTTAAAATAATTTCATTTCAAATATTTGAAAATCATTCATATGATCTGACAAGCACCCAGGAGGGGGTCACTAATGTGCTGTTAAAGTGAGAATGATCAGGATCAGAAAACTGTATTGAACCCAGAGGCAATTGCTTATGTCGCAACTGCACAGAGACACAAAGGCACGAAGAAAATAAAGTCAAAAAATAAATGTCAAATGAAATACACTGATATACACAAATGCTGGGTATGAATACTATAGATAATTAACTTACTAAGTAATTTCTTAGTAACACAAATAGTGGTTTGGACACACCGAGTCTGTAGAGATCAGTAATTTTGACATAATGAGTTTCACACAGTAAGACTATTGCACATAATAATGATTTAGCACCCATCTGAGCAGCAGAAGATGATTATATGGCTTCTCTATACCCACCATCATGGACTTTGCTCCATTTGCAAATGTTTTATTTATAGTTTTGTGTCAAATATCAATATTTATGGCATAAAACCTAAAATGCACCCCCTCTGCAGTATCATTCAAGCCCGCATGAGCACAAGCTATGAGTCAGCTGGTCTATAGTCTTCATTACACCTCGTGGGTCCCTGAATTCTCCCGGGGTAATCCTCCCCTCTCCCTGTGAGGCGAGCTCCTTTCCTTCCCTCCTTCACTTCCTCCTGTTGATCCGTTTTGGCCCAGCGGTCTAGCTGATCCCATCAGACAGCCGGGGCAAAGCGGGAGATGGGCCGTAATGCAATTTCCCCCAGTTGTCTCCGAAACGATGCCGAAAGGGCTTCCCACTAGGAGAACATTCAGATCAGCTCACGTCTCCATAATGAGTTTTGCCATGCTGGTTATATCACCTAAAATAATAAAGCAGCGCCACCGCGCCCTTCGAGAACAAAGCACAGTGTCCGCGGCCCTCATTTCAATACACAGAGCCTTCAAATCCCAACAGACAACGGCGAGCAGCGCTAAATCCGACCCACAGAGCTTTGTAAATGTGCAAATGACAAATTATGAATTTGCATGTCAGCACAAAACACCGGAGGCATAACTACAAACCGGGATCATGTGTATTATGGAGAACGGACATTCTATTAATTGGGTTCTCAATATGCTCATACACCACACTGTATGACTTGGCTATAGTGTTTTTGTAGACCACACCATGGTTGGTTACAGTCATCAATTTTCTTCATTTCAACTTTGTTTAAAATATCACGAGAAGATCGAATTTTATCGTATCGCATCAAGTGTATTGTTACAGCCACAAAATACCTTTCCTAAATATGAGACTGCAGGCTAGTGGTCACTCGATTTATCGGCGGCGATGTGGGCTGTATATCAACAGTAGGGATGAGTATCGTTAAGATTTTACCTTATGGATTCTCTTATTCTCACTAATGTGGATAAAAATATAGATAAGATGTAATATTTATTTCATTTTGGATATAAGGAGCTATGAAAATAGGCATTTTTACATCATCAGTTCAGGGTTTTTCATAACTCAGGGTTTTTCTTGCAACGTAACCCCTGTGAGATTTGCGGGCTTCCACGAGTCTTTTTGCCTCATCATCCTAGCACCCTTTTTTATGAGGAAAGTCAGTGACTCCCCACAGCGCCCCCTTTAGGCTAGAATAACAAAACACCAAGGGCTCAAGGCCGTCACAGCACTGCAGAAACACCAACAGCAGCACCGTCTGTCCTGGAGATTCTCCAGATTTCAGTACTGACCAATCAGGAACAGGAACCAGTTTATTCCAAGCTCTCCATACACCGAAGCTAGAGCATGAGTCAACTTTCTGATGTTCGTCCAAAGAGATGCTTCAATTAAAAGCAGCCCATTTCAAAGCTTTTGAAGGTCGAATGGTATCGACCTGCGCTGCCAAAGTGAACAGCAGCAATGTCAAGAGCTACTTAACCGAACTATGTGAAACTTTTGAGTAGATACTGATGTCAGAATCTGCAATTATTTGTATTTTTATGGAACGGACACTGCCTCAATGGTCCTTTGGACGCCGGCCACACCGCAATCCCACCAGTGCAGCTCTGAATGAAAAAAATATGGAGCTGGCGTGGTGGATAGCGTTTGTTTCCTATCTGGCCCTCAACTGGACAACAGAGACGTCTGAGTGGCAAAAGGACAGTCTGGGAACTGAACCAGTGCTAATGGTTATGCATCAACACAATAGTAACACATCCTCTCACGGCCGAGTCCAGGGGAGGGACGGGTTCTGCCCCAGTTTTAACTCCGCTCTCGGTGACCTTGGAACTATTGAGGACAAAGCAATTTGCCAGGCCAGCTGGAGCGACGAACCAGGATTCAGCCAAGCCTCATCATGGCCAACTTCAGCCCTCTCAGCATTCTCTTAATAGATATTTCAGTTAGAAGCAGCGCATTGTTAGTTATGTCCTAACGGCTCCCTAATTGAGCAAAACATTGAGAAAGCGGCCGGCCATTAAGATAATGCAGGCTATTAAAAATATCACGCTCGGTGGCTCGGGCACGCCGGTGTGCCTTCAGTAATGAATCAAATTCTACAGCCTTTTGGTTAGAAATCTACAAGAAAAAGAAGAGAGTCGTCAAAAAAAGCTGTGCAGTGACACTGTGCAATTAAAACAGCACTCACGCTGGGTCGTCATCAGTGAAAGGATTTTTCATCTTGATATACGAATTTACTCTTTATTAATGTAACATTTCAGCATTCCTGCTGAATCAAGAGGTTTGATGAGGACAATGTTAGGGGGCCTGGGGGGGTAGTGGGGCTAGCTGTCAAATCAGGGTGTGGTTGTTGCTTGGTAAGAATTTATCAGGTATATCAAGACACACATTTGAGACAGATGCAGGAACTTTTCATGTCCGTATCTGCAAATGATGACAAACTTTTATAAAATGTAGAATCTGGGATGTAATGATACTACAAGTAAAAATAATTATCACCATCATGAAGACATTTCCACAGTACATTTCCAAAAGGTCATTTATAGTAACACACACATAGTTTCTCATCTGGAAGAAAATGCTACAGAGAAAACTCCTCACTCTGAATGTGTCTTTATACAGTTTGTCTATAGGGTTATAAAAGCAGCAGCTGTCCTAAATCAGGGGAGGAGCTAGAACAAAAAAAATCTCTTTAAAACAGTAAAATGAGAGACCAGATAGGAGAGGGGGCTGGAGAGGACAAGCCTGAGTCACATTACACATAGACTACATACATTATAACAAGCTTCTAAATGACAAAAATATGTCATATTTTTGTAAATATGAGGGCCTTTTATATTTTCTGTAAATTATAACACAAATAACCTTTAAACCAAAGTCTAAACTCTGATATCACCTGCATACAGTTCTCAGCTTGTTTTAATGCGATACGAAATAATACGAAATAATTCAACAGAACGTACAGAGAGGTGTGTAGGTCATGGCCAATCGAGGAGGGTTAATATTAGGGGCTGTTGGCATGATGAAGAGGCAATTGAGGAACTGGCACTGGGGTCTGAACTTCCGGATGACTCTGTGATTGGACGACGGTGCTGAGAGGGGTTCCACCCGTGCCCAGGCCTGGTGACGACCTGGCTCGATCCCCATTAGTTACGCACTCGGATCCCGTTACATCACAGCCAGGGTGGCTGGGAAATCCATCTCCCGGTGTCAGGTTATCCAAACTGTGCCGAGGCCAAAGCTGGACCACGCACTCCGCTGGGGTGTCCTGTTTCAGCCGGGCCAGAGAGTGCTACTGGGGGACCTACTGTACTCACTGTAATAGCTTTGCCAGTTTAGCTTGTGGAAAGTGTGGGAAATATAATAAATGCAGGGGTTCTCAGCTACAACACTCTCGACTTGCGTCGCTTCGAGTTTACGACACTCACTCCCATAACTAGTCTGGTTTTGTGCGGCATAAGGAAAAGCTGAGTATGCAGAATATGCAGTACATGCAGAATACACAGTAATGTGGCGTATTCATGAGGGAGCTGGTGTACTCTTACCTGGAGCATTCTGGACTGTTTGAAGTCATATTTTGTAATATTTTTTGTTACATTTTCATTTATGGCATTTAGCAGACACTTTTATCCAAAACGACTTCCATTCCCTATCTATAGGGGGCAATCTCCCTGGAGCAACTTGGGGTTAAGGGTCTTGCTCAGGGACCCAGTGGTGGTGTGCTGAAGGTAGGATTCGAACCCATGACCTCTTTGTCCTGAGGCAAGTATCCTATCCACTGATCTACCTCCACCTACACTACAGTACAGTAAACAATAACGGTATATTTACGACCTTTTCCTTTTCTGTGGCTTAATAGTGTTTTTATTATATTAACTGTGTTAGGATCACTGAGTGACTTAGGGTGTCTAACACCAAAATTCAGATTACATCCCTGGTGAAGGAACAGATCTGTGTGGTCCCCCCCTTATGTTTTCATCATAAGACATACTTAGACCAATTGTAGTGAACAATAACAGCAAACACAATATAACTGGTTATATTGGTTAAGGCTCTTTTCCCCTGCACCCTATAAAAGTCGCTATTTTGATGGAAGTCCAGTGACGTGATATTTCTGCCCAGGAAGCTCTCTCCTTGAGGCCCATCCTTCTGCATTAAACTCAGCGCATTAATAATCTAACCTGACGCAAACAGGATACACTCAAGGATAGGGAGTTATTTCGCCCTGCGACAGGGTGCTTACCACGGAATAAACAAATGAGAACTGACAATCCCTGTGATAGTCCATATATCTTCGTGAATAAGCGCCGCCCTGCCCCCACCCAGCCCCTGAGAGAACATTTAACTCGATAGCATGTACGTTTTCATCGCCTAAGACCATATTTCACTTCGTCTTTTAGGCAAATCATCCTCTTCTCAACGCCGAACCTCAAAGCGAATGCATCCAGGGCTCCCGGAGAGGGAGACGACAGACGGACGCCGTATTCTAAAGCTTGGATGAAAAGCAAAGATTGTTTCTGAGCTGTAAAGAAAATAAAAACAAAGCGACAACACTTTTCCTACTGCATACACTTCCCAAGGGGACTTTATTCACAGCCTATGCCTACAGAAATACACCAAGGAAATCACACACTTAAGCTCACTTGACTCCACTTCCAGCAAAAACATCATCAGTGATGGAAAGCGCAATTAGCCGGCCTAACCGTCTGTCCCCAGCTTTTAAACTCGGCGGACGAGCCAATAAACACGCCGGCTCCCCCGCAGCTTGTTCCCTGCACACATAATGCAGAGCAGGTTAAAGCAGGCCAGGTGGGCCTGAAGCAATCAGACGATCTGCTCGGAGACCGGCAGGCTGGACGATGTACAGGAGTGATCTGCTGGGAGAGGATTCGGTTTAAGCACAGTTCATTTTTTACAATCCTAATTAACTCCCATCATGGAAAAGCTACTTTTTTAATAATAGAAGTTGACTTTATTTAAACATATACTATTTATTACCCAATTCATACGTTCAAAAAGTGGGCAGCCCTGCCCCCACCCAGCCCCTGAGAGAAAATTTCACTCAACAGTGTGTACATTTTCTTTACCCAAGACCATATTTCACTTTGTCTTTTAGGCAAATCGTCTTTGTCTCAATGCCGAACCTCAAAGCGAATTTCATTTTTGAAATCCTAATTAACTTCCATCATTTTTTTAATAATAGAAGTTATTTTTATTTATTTAAATATTCACTTTATATACTATTTATTACCCAGTTCATAAATTTAAAAGCAGCTGTCCTGCCCCCACCCAGTCCGTTTTGAGATCAGAGGAGATTGGGCGTTCTCAGGGTGGTATGGCCATAAGTGTGAGTTTGGATCTAACCAAAAGCATTTTTCTGGCTAAGGCCTGGGTTACTATACCCATAGGCTTATGGATATAGCCTGAATACAGGTGGGTATGATGGCTGAAACTGGGTGGGGAAAAAAAAGAATGAAAACTTTGAGAATTGGGTGAAAAAACACGACTGACTGAAAAGCTTACAGCACCTGGTATTCCCAGGCGGTCTCCCATCCAAGTACAAACCAGGCCCGACCCTGCTTAGCTTCCGAGATCAGACGAGATCAGGCGTTCTCAGGGTGGTATGGCCGAAAGCGAAAGCAGCTCTCACCACAAGCCTCTTTCTGGCTGAGGCCTGGCTCAGAAATCTATACATTTACCTACATC
>JBBPDE010000040.1:24560262-24572167 GCA_037974605.1 Nannopetersius ansorgii | reverse complement strand
GAAAAACTAAACACAGATCTGAAATCAGCATGAAAAACACTACAGAACCCACAGAAACTGATCTCTGATGATTTTGATTTTGTTATTAATAGTAAACTAAATAAGTGAATAATAAGAAGAATGATGATGCGATGATTATCGGCATTATTTTAATTGCATCGCTTTCATATTATTAGATTATTCAGTATTTGTGACTGTATATCAGGAGTCATTTAAGAGATCTGTTTCCAGCCGCGGACGTGGTGAGATGCTCTTCTGTGGGCGACATTTCCAGCTCTACACTGAGGCCGATGTCTTTTAGGCCGCGTCTGGAGAAAAATCAATAGCGCCAGGCCTGTTCCACTGAGGGGCTGTCATTTTTTCTCATCTCGCGCTCCGAAATCACCTTCTCAGATTGCGTGTCTTTGCTCAGCAGAGTTCCAGATCGCTACAATTCCTGTGAAATGAGGCCGGCCAATAGATTACAGCACAGCGTCTGTTTGCCCATCAGAAACCATGTAGCAGAAATCCAGAGAGGACCAAGCTGCCAGGAACCAGCATGGCCTCCGAGATCAGCGCTGGCCGGGCGCTGGGGGTCATTTGCATTTTCCTGGTCAGGGGTCTCTGTCAAAAGCACAGTGGGCTGAAACCACAGATGACTTCCATTAATCCGATACATGTTACACATTTCCTGCGTTATACACTACAAGAGCTTCATTCAGACTTCTGGAGCAGTGAACGCTGGCCCACGTCTAGAACTGCATATGCTCTGGCTGGAATGCTGGGAGCTCCGACAATCAGTCTCATTTTGTTCATTAGGGTGCTGAATGGTGAAGGAGGTCATGTGAACCCTCAGCAGGTTCTTACATTTAATATTAACTAATTTTTTACTCCAATAAAACCATGAAATTCATGAAGACTAAGACAAAGTGTTTTGCCCAAACTGACCTCAACTCCATCCAGCACCTTTGGGATGAACTGGAACAGAGATGGGGATCCAGTTCTGAGGGTAAACACCAGTTCTTGACTGTTTTACACTGTTTATATTTACTGAAATCAGACTACCCAGTGCTCTGTATGGGGTTGCAGTCCCTGTCTGGTCTATTCCCTGTCTGGGACACTCATCCTGAGTGTTGTACAGTAATTCCTCTTGTAAATTGCATTAAAGTCGACCCGCGTGGTTTGCTTTGTGTTTGTTTATTGACTTACACAAAAAAAGAAGCATGAAATCACAGAGTTTGAGTTGTACGAGTCCTTCGTCTGACCTACGCCGTGCGCTTCTAAAAGAATGCATATATTTTCTTAAGGGCTTAATCTGGGCTTTGAAGGAAACCCCCCAAACCACGAGGGCGTTTCTGCTCCAAACCCATCGATTTCAAACCACTTCTGAGGACAATTTCATTAGCGTAGGAGCTCCGGAGGCTTCTGAAATTTCCATGGGATTGGAAATGAAACGGTTGTCTAAGTGGAACAGATGGCTGTCTATTTTTGTTGTGAGGTTTCGGGTGTGCAGTGGGGGGACTAACGCCACACCACAAGGGACCTCGATTGCCTTTCGATATATATTTTGAATGGCAAGTGGGAAGATATGCCAGAAACCTCCCGGCTGACCTTCAAATTCTGGTCAATGAGCTTAAGATAAAGCAGGCTGCCGTGGGGCGTGCCTCACTGCCGTTTCCTCTGAAGTTCAAAGCCAAGCCTGCTTCAGTATCACTGCAGCCCTGGGACAACCTCATAACTCCTTATTTATTTGAAGTAATTGTACTTTCATTCCAAAGTATCATTTTGGAAGATTTCTACTTTACTTGCTGGAATTTTGCTCATACACAAGAGTTTTATTCCTTACATTCTTATTTATACCAAATCTCAATGACTTGTTGATATTTTTTTAAAACATTTTTCTATAGCTAGTTAGGTTTTCATGCTCAAATCACTTTTTATTGTCAAATTTCTATCACGTTTAACTTGTTGAAAAGGTGTGTTGCAAAGGTATTCTGAGAAAATTATCTTATTAAAACATCAAGATTACAGAAAATACTAATAACATTCAAACAGTATATAGAGTTTTTTATGCATAAAAAAGTGTTCTCTTCACATTTTCTAGACCACTTTCCTCATGGAAGCCCAGTGTTACTTGTAGCTCCATCAAATTCCTGGTTTGGCACTGGTTTGCTTTATTAGATAAAATGGACTTTTACAAATCCACACACTGACCAGAGGCACTGAGGAGAAACCAGGACCCAAACCTGTGTTCTTTACAGTAACTACTTTTCAGAAACAAAACAAATCTTGATTCTCCACTGACTGGTACCAGCTCGGTTCGGCTCAGTTTGCTTCCACTCTGTTCAGTATAGCAACAACTGGTTGCTATAGTGACCAAACATATTGAGCAGCAGCCCAAGTGCAGCGCTCTATGCTGAGGTAAACAACCCGGGATCATTACAATCGCCAGCATGGATGAAATCAGAGGGGTTTTACTTCTTATCCTTGGTTTGTGGCTGTTTGCCACAAAACTGACAGTGTGTCCAAAACCGCGCACTTTTAGTGCGTGATTTTAGTGCGTAGTGCGCTCACACTGAAAACCAAGCTAAAACTCAGTGCACTGAAAAAACCTGGATGCTGCACTGAAATCGGCCAGAAAACGCAGTGCAGAACGATGCACACTATGCGCACTAAACAGGCGTCATTTTGACCAAGTAGCGGAGGGGGCGGGACTTTCAACGTGTTTTCGAGTTGGATAATGGCAGCAAACAGTGAAATACAAGCCCAAGCGGAGGCAGCTGGTTCGTATAAGTGTAAATAACGTTAATAAAATTACTTTACTGATGTACACTGCGGTAGAACCGGCAGATATTTTGGCGTCTGGAAAATCGCGAACAAATGTTAGTCCGTCACTTCCGCTAAGTGCAAAACGTTAGTGTTCCAATTAGGACAGCACTGAACCACAGCAGTAGTGCGCGATTTCGGACACACCCTGAAAGAATTGGCACCAGACAAGACTTAAAGAAACATCAGGCTAATGCTAACGCTAATGTTCAGTCAACAACACTGGCGTCACCATAGTGACCACCAATCAGTAACCTCCAATATGTACACGTCATCATTTAGTATCGCTTCAGCATGCTTGGAACCTTGGCCCAGGTGGTACCAAGAATGGTACTGGTTCCAGGAACCAGATTTTAGTTCTGGAAAATCAAAAAAAGCGAGTTGAACCGAACCGAGATGGTACCAGTCAGTGTAGAACCCCCATTAAACTGTTACACAGTAGTGCACACACACACACTTTGGACATGCATGTAAACGTTGTAATCGATTGCCGCCCTGGGAGTAAAATACGGTATCATTAGGATCTAAAATATCAATTACAAAACCAATTTGTATATTACTAATTAAAATATGAAATTGCTCATTAAAGAATTCCCTGGTCAAGATAACGTCCCCATTCACACATGATTTTACTGGGAGAACCTCAAGCAGGATGGCATGGATTTTATTTTATTTCCCCTTCGCCTACTGTAAAGGGAAGAACCATGAAATTCACTCCATCATGGCTATTTGACCAGATTCCTGTGAAGATGCTCCGTCATCAGATAATCAGCCTGCAAGGCGGCCGAGGCTATTACCGCTAATGAAATAGTCTTCATTTTACTGAGGTCATTATTGAACATGCTATCCAATATCTAAGAGTAATTATATCTGAATGTCCGCGTTCAATCCCCTATAATTTGATCTGTGATTGAACTCTGAGTATTTCTCATCAGATGGGCTCACTTCCTTCAGCAAATCTGGCCGCTGATGGGTTGACCCATCATGTCACGCGGATTATAATTTCATACAAGACAATCAGTGCATTCATCGTTCCTCTGACATTGTCCATGTAACACAGATGAGGATGATGCATTTACAGTCCAAACATCCAGTGCTCTCCAGTTTTACTGGGTTATCAGGGCTTCCAGAGCAAGCACGAAGACCAGACATGGATATAACCTTGATAGATTTTGCCAAATTATTATACAATTGGTCATGTTGAATCTATAACACAAATACTCAATTATATCCAATCATGTTTTTAATACAGTCTCCTCACACTTAACCCTCAAAACTCAGTACACTCTGATTTCAGTAAATATAAATGGTGTACAGCAGTCTAGAACCTGTGTTTGTTCTCCTACACCCTTTCTGCTCCGCCGCTCTCCGGGTTTACCCCACCCAATTGTGGGCTGAGACTATCCAGGTTCAAAGAATTTTGTTAATTATTTGTTCTTTTATGTTTTATGTTTATTTTTGTGTGATGCTGTTTTGAAACCGCAGTAGTGGTTATTATTATTATTATTATTATTATTATTATTATTATTATTATTATTATTATTATTACATGTCTTTAAAATACAATAACTTTGGTTCTACGCGACACAGGAACACCAAACAAATCTCAATCACCAACACAAACTGAAGGAACTTCCATATAAGGGAGCTGTTTTGCCGTATGGTGACATTTTGTTCTGTTTCTGACACTAAAGCTCGTGTTCTTTTTCAAAATTGAGAATTATTGCACTTCATGTGTATCGATTCGGCTCAGACTCGCCCCTCGTCCGTGTTTTGCAGGGCGCGACATGAAAGCGGTTGCATTCCGTCCCGCCGCCGCCATGCTAAACAGCTGTAAATGTAGATAAATTGCTTATTCCGTGCCCTCCAAGCTTGTGGGATCTCGGCTTAATGAAGTGGAAAAGTCCCTTTTGTAATGGCCCCGATTCATTGTGTTGGCCTGTCAGGGCTGGAATAGAGAAATCACTGCAGATGCTGTCCGAGAGACAGAGAAAACAGAAAGAAAGAGAGAAAGAAAGAGGGTTGGGAGGGAAAAGGCCAAGCCTTCTATTCCACACTGCACAACCTATAATCAGAGAGAAAATCAACATTATTTCCCTGATTTCCCCTGGGTTTCTGACATGCATGGGGGTGAAACCATTACCACACCACTCTGAAAGACTGCCCGTGGTCTCATGGCGTGACGTTCGTTGGAAGCAGCAATATAGTCCCATCAGTTGAACCGAAGAGGTTTTCAGGCCAGCCATGATCAGCTGGGTTTACTCTAGTGTGGGTTTCCCCAGCAATCATTAATCATACTGGTCCTAGTCATAACGCCCTTGCGGCAGTGGACCGAAGCTCATAAACCTGAAAAACATTAACCTGAATGTCCTCATCATACTGTGCTAAGGTCAGTAATGGACTGAAGGTCTAAATAGATACATACGTCAGACATGAAATGTCACTGACTTTGATACTTAACGTCTTATTGCTCGAGTCTACGTCACTGTATGGAGGCTGCTAAAAAGGGTTCTTTGGATCAGAAAGTAAATACAATTAGTTCTTTGAAGAACATTCTAAATGATGGGTCTTCAAAAAAAACTTTCCCTCAATAATATTCAAGTGGGAAGAACTCATGTCAGGAACCATGCAGTGTAGTTCAGCCTTATTGGACTCTAAGGCCCAGAGCCAGAATGAGACTAATGGGGTATTTCCACTGACTGATATCAGCTTGGTTCGGTTCAACTCTACTTGCTTTTTTTTGCTTTACCATCACTAAAATCTGGTCCCTGGTACCCGGTACCATTCTTGGTACAACTTTGGCCGAGGTTCCAGGCATGCTGAAGCGATACTAAATGATGACGTGAAGTGAAAATTTGTCATAAGTGAACACACCACTGCACACAGTGTGAACAGCACGAAATTCATCCTCTGCATTTAACCCATTCATCCAAGTGAAGCAGGGGGCAGCTACAAACACAGCGCCCGGGGAGCAGTGTGTGGGGACGGTACCTTGCTCAGGGTACCTCAACGGTGCCTAGCAGTCTTGGGAATCGAACCCGGACTTTCTGGTCGCAGAGCGAATGCCCTAACCACTAGGCTACCAGCTGCCCACGTATACGTGTACATATTGGAGGTTACTGATTGGTGGTCACTATGGTTACGCCAGTGTTGTTGACCGAATATTAACATTAGCGTTAGCATTAGCCTAATGTTGCTTCTTGAAGCCTGATGGCAATTTTCTCCAATTTGTGGCAAACAGCCACAAACCAAGGATAAGAAATAAAATCCCTCTAATTTCATTCATGCTGAGGATTGTAATGATGCCGGGCTTCTGCTCAGCATCTTTGCAGTCAGTTGTAGTGGAAAATAGCAACCAGTTGTCGTGGAAAACTCTAGGTTCAAAACCAGACTGAACAGAATAGAACCGAACTGAACAAAACAAGCCGATACCAGTCAGGGTAGAACCCCCTTAAAAGTCTGAGACTAATAAGAGTTATCAATGGTGAGTCAATACTTGTGCTGCAATTTAAACCAAGGCTAGTCTTAATTCTTGTCTGGCAAGCTATCCCAAGGGTACGCATGTGGGCCCGCATTTCAATCCTTTATTCTCATACCTACAGAATGTATGTGTTAATTTAAGCAATTGGAAGCATCAAAATTGTCCCATCGCTGCAGCTGATGAGGTTTTTGGCTGGAAATTGGCAGCCTGGTTCACTCTGCTGTGGGTTTCCCCAGGAATCATTAATCATACTGATCATAGTCATAACATCCCAGTGGCAATGGACCAAAGCTCATGAAGCGGGAAAAAAACGCCAGCCTGAATGTCCTTATCAAACGGGATTCTGCGTGCGCTTAGCGTACGAGGCCCTTCCTCTTTAAGATGTTGGATGGCGGACTTGTGGCTCTGTCCTTCACGCCTTAATGAGAGAAATAAATCACCCCGCTCTTTTTTCGTCTTTTTCTGGCCGCCCCAGCCTGCTAATTACCGGGCGTCTCCGTGCGGATGCAACCTTTTGTGGACCTGCCAGCTCAGCCTGGTCCCTCCACGTCTGCCTTCTCCATCCCATTGAAGTCTCTGTTTGCTGATGGAGGCCGTCCAGCGCGGGACACCCAGCAGAGCCGGGGATGTGAGGGACTCCCTGCCAGACAGTGCTCTGCAAACAGCAGTGCATAGAGGGGATCATGCAAACAAATGCAGGCCATTCATTCATACACGAAGGGCACTGGTGCATGGATAGTGGCTAGGCAGCGTGAGGGGCATGGCTCCAGAACTGCAGCTTATTGAGTTACCAGCTCAATGATGCAATGATGATCCAAATTTCCTCTTTTAGGGATAATTAACCACAAACACAGCCATAAACATGATGGACGCATGGAACGCTGTTCAGTCAACTTATCCATGCTCTGTTCACAAGTGTCCAAGCGACACTATGGCTACTTTTAGGAACTATATTGACCAGGATTAAAAGTTACCGTGTAGCATTTGACTTCATTTCAATGTTGTAGGACCCTCCTGTTTTTTCAGGGTTTCTTCTTTTGTAGACGTCATTCCCACTGTCTTCCAATTTTTATATTTTCCCGTTTACCCTCCACCATCAACAAATGAAATCACCCCCCTGCCCAAGTTGACAACTAAAATCACACTTTCTAATCTCTGTTCAACAACCAATGACTCCCAAGACCACCCCAGTTCAACCAAAATGATCCCAACTGAAAACCCTGAAATTCAATTCAATTTTATTTATGTAGCTCTATTTACATCCAGGTTGTCACAAAGCAGCTTTACAGAGTCCAGGTCCGAGGCCCTAATGAGTGAGCCAGAGGCCACAGAGGCAAGGAAACTCCCTCAGCTAGAGGAAGAAACCTCGGGAAGAACCAAGACTCAAAAGGGGAACTCGTCCTCCACAGATCGACCCAGAGAAGGGAACGAGAAAAGTGAAAGGCACTGGAAATTATTTTCATACCCTAGTGTTGATGGATATGCTCTGAAATCCACAAACAATCCTAATTTCTGACAGGTTCTGTGTCAGAAGGTAGTGAAGGTAGCGAGGACCAAGTTCTGGATTAAGGCTCCAGCCCCACCTCTGCTGTGGAACTGAATTTACAGGGCAGCTTGTCGTCTGGTGGTTAGGGAGTTGACCCTGCCATTAGAAGGTTGTGAGTTTGAATCCCAGGACTGCCAGTGCCACTACTGTGGTACCCTTGTGCTCCCTTCGCACCACCGATCCGCTCGGGTGAATGGGTTTAATGCAGAGAAAGAATTTCACACTGTTCACAGCGTGTGATGTGCTGAGATGTGTTCATGCAGGATAAATGGTTCACTTTCAAGTCCAAGTCAAACTGACCTCGTCCAGAGGTTTGATCAGAGAGGATGTCTGAGGAGTCTGAATGCCAAAGAACATTCTAGTTATTACACTGAAAGCACCAAAAGCAAGGATATGACACCTTCATCTATTCACTCTACCTTCTCCATTTGGATAATGGTTTGGCCCTTTTGTGTTTTTAATGGATTTAAGCTGCTCAAAGTCACAAAAGAGATTTCTGCTCACAGTCAGAAAGCCACACCAGTAGGGAGAAAATTGCAGGTGATTATTTCCAAGTGCGTTTCAGGGGGCAAGCTATGAAAACTACCACTGCGTGACATTTCAATCAGTGCACTTTTGCTTTTTTCCCCTGTTTTTTGAAATATGAACTCAATGTAGGTTGCTGTTGATAACAAAATGCCAAGGCAGACTAATGGTACATTTACATCGGGCGGCAATAATAGGGACTGTATGGTTCTTTCAGACGAAAATAAGTAACTGGACAAATGACGTCCTTGGTCTAAAATGATACTTAATTCAGAGGATTTGAGTTTGTGAGTTATATCTTAATGAATAACCATCACTTTAACAAGTTCAGAACTGATCAATATAGTAGCCAGTGGCACACCAAATTGTCAGTTGGTCCATCAGCTGTTCGGACGCAGTTTGAGTTTAGTGTGAATTGGTTATAGATCAACTGTCAAGATGCTGGAATATCAGCTGTAATCCTGAATCTCCATTAACTTGCAGTGTAGAGCAGCAGTTACAATGTTAGAATGTTCGGTGTGACAGTACTCAGGTAGCATAACCGTGTGACGCTATAACGGAAGGGTTAATATGTTCTTTTATTTTAGGTCTTAGACACAAACAGAAAAAACACAAGATCTTTGAATCCGAGAGAACTTTCAGGATAGTTTCCGCCCACAAGTGGGTGGGGAAAACCCACAGAGTGAGGGGCTCCGGAGAGCAGCCGAGCGGCGACGCGCCGAGAGAAAGAGCAGCAAATGACGAGCATTTACTTGTACAGCATTTAGCAAAGGTTTTAATCCAAAGTGATTTTCATTCCCTACCTACAGGGGGCAGTCTCCCTGCAGTGACTTGGGAACCCAATGGTGGTCTGCTGAAGGTAGGATTTGAACCCATGAACTATTGGTCCAGAGGCAAGTACCCGCTAGGTCACCAGCATGCCCCGAACCCCTCGCTCACTCTGTTCCTTCTCCTCCTGGACAAATTTCGAATGACCAATCAGATTGATAACATGTATATTTGCGTCACATGCTGAGATTCAGTGCAAGACGGCCGGTGCAACTAGCCCCTGATGAGTATCTGTCAGTTCCTGCTTGTTTGAGGCCTTTTGCCTTCGGTCTTGTCTTCAGTAGATGAAATGCTGCTCAGTGGGGTTCAGGTGAGGTGAGTGACTTGGCCAGTCAAGAGTTTTGCTCTTTTTTAAGCTCTGAAAACTTCACAGTTGCTGTAGAAGTGCATTTTGTAAAGTAGGTCCTAGGACCGAGCAGCAGATGGTCTACCTACCTAATGATTACTCTCACACTCACACACCACCTCCAGTTAAAAGCTGCTAGTTCTTTTGCTGCCTACCTGCATGCTCCAACTATGTTGGAGTGTTTATTTATTTGTTTTACAATCATTGGTTTTGTTTGTGTAATATATATTTGCTCAAACATTGCTGTTTGATAAGCTATAGATAATTATTTTACATTTAAAAAATAAAGTGTTATATGCAAAATTCAATAATTAATTCAAAACTTTTGCGTACCTTTCTTTTTAAAGGAATGCTATATGAACAAAAGTGGAACAGCCTTTGGTTTGTAAACACTTTAAAGAGCAATGTTTCATTTAATGCAGTTCAAATATTTCTGTAAATCTTAAAACTTAAACATAAATGTAATCAAATCAAATTTAAAACCAAAGCTATTTGCCACTGCAGGACATTCACATTTTATCTAGCTTGTTATTGAAAAACAAATTCCCCTCAGAGTCCAGAGCATTGGGGGGTAGAACCACTATAGCAGCTGCAAAGAGGGACCAACTCCATATGAATGTCTCTGTATCCGAATGTAGTGTTATTAAAGTCACATTTGGTGTAATGGTCAGGTGTCTTATATGGACAAAAGTTGATGTCACTGAAAAAAACTGAAAAACAGATCTGAAATCAGTAATCCCTCAGTTTTATGTTGATCAGCAGTCATGGATTCAGTCTCACAAACAGATTTTTTCTGAGAACCAAACTAATAGTTATTCTCTGAATCCCCCGCACATGCGCAGAAAAGGTAGATATCCTTGCATTTTTTGTGCTTCTGTGGCGTCTAGGCCACGTCCACCATGCCCCCTCCTGCTCTCGTGCTGGGTTGCTAAGCACCAGACCCTGACATAAACCCTGCAGAGGACGAGGGGGCACGGCAGGACAGGCTCCCATGAGTCTTTGCGGTACGGCTGCCCCAGTTATATGTGGTTTTGTACAGTTAGTGAAGTGTACAGTTACAGTTAGTATTTTTAAAATTGCACCTTTTCTATTTTTTGTATTTAATGTTACATGTGGGCGCCAGGGGTTTGAGAGTAACATAATTTCAATTCTCTCTATGTCTGGTAGGTATGGCAGAATTGACAATAAAGTTGACTTTGACTTTTGACTTGATTTTGACTAATGTGTGTTTCGGTGTGTAATTTGTGGGATTGAGCCTGCCTCGCCAGTCACCCTCCTCCAGAGTGTTTGAGGGTGACTCGAGAGCTTTGGGTGAGACGAGCGCAGTACTGGGGCGTTCCGATTGGGGGCGCAGTGCTGTCTGCGTTGTCAATGTCTGTTCAAAGCTGTAAAAATTGAGAATGAAAGACGTTTTGCTTGAAGAACCGTGTGTTATTGTGTTCTCTCTCACACTTACCACAGTATTAACATTCAAGCGCCACTGGTATTCAGTGTAAAGTACGCATTTATCTCAACGACATCTTCAAGGTTAATGAGTTTAAAATGAAATTTAAGTGTTTTGGGAGCATGTTTGGAGGCATATTTAGGGTTTACACTATAAAAATAGGCATTTTTTCACCAAAACACAACAATATGGATTTTCACTATACGTGGGTGCTCTTGGAATGTAACCCTGGCGAAAAGCGGGGGTTCACTTTAATTACAGTACTGCAATACTATTTAATTCCCAAAGGATGCAGGTGAGAGCCAAACTTTTCATTTCGCTCCAAAGACAATGCAAGGAAGATCTTCCAACTAGCATGCCATTTGATAACCCAAGTCCAGTTTCCCTGCGAGTGAAATACATTAATAAGTCTCATTCAGGTTTCATGACTCATCTTTTATGCTAAATTCATGTAGATTTATGGATGTCCATATTGTAAAAAGTGTATTTTATTAGACTGTACAGGTAGGGGTTATTTCTTGCCAGACATTTCTACCCTAAAAGCCTCCCTTGGTACCATGGGGTCAGTCAGAGACCACCGCCCACCGAGTTTTCGCCCCTTTGGCATTGGAACATCTCCTGGTGGCCGAGCACGGAGCCTGCAGCTGTCCTTTCATATTCAACCAGCAATTCTTATTTCTCTGCTCTGTCATACACTTCCTCACTTCCTCAGCAAGGACTTCTGCCGTTTAAAGGTTAAACCTTAGAACACGAGCATCGAGGCCAAACAGCTCCTTATACAGTTTGTGTTGATGCTTGAGGTGTCAGACGTCATGCTGGGTTCTGAGGGTAAACACCGGTTCTAGACTGTTTTACACTGTTTATATTTACTCAAATCAGAGTTTACTGATACACTCTGAGTTCTGAGGGTAAACACCGGTTCTAGACTGT
>JBBPDE010000040.1:24548397-24560162 GCA_037974605.1 Nannopetersius ansorgii | reverse complement strand
TATATATAAAATATAATAATATATATTATTATAGTCCCTTCATAAAAGGGACGGTACCGTTGGCGCAGGGGAATCTAAACTCGAGACCACAACAAGGCAAGAGACACGGCAGCAGAGAAGACAGACACACATCATGTGTGGAGATCCTTCACTCTAGAACAGAAACAGCACGGAAACCTGCAGAACCTGCAAGTTGGTGTTAACAGAACCGGCGCTCTGCATCTGAAACAGCTCCGCTAGCTAACATGGCTAATGCTAGCACTGCAGGGAGTTGTCCTGTCGCGGCTTAATCTGTTCCAACTCTCAGTTCTACATTTAAATTTACCAGAAAATTCAAGGTATTAGTCTTTGTTAAGTTTAGTTTTATTGTCGTGTTGACTGTTAATGTTACAGAGAACTTTAATAAAAGTTGCTCAGTGTTGGACGCCTGTGTTCCTCAGCTGTGTGTGTGCTGACGTCAACAAACGACTCGTCAACTCGAATTTGACTTGCTGACTAGTTGACTTGAAAAAGTCTTTAGGAGCAGGCTGGAGCTAAACGTATCAGGAATGTTGATCTCCAGTAGGGCTGGTGACCAAATTTCTATAATGAACCCTTTGTGGTTCTTTATCTTTTTAAGAGCATCAGAATATCTGTAGGTTCTCATACAGTGTATTTTCTGACGCATCTCCGGCCTAGATGTCGTGTAGAACAGAAGAAAGGAGAAGCTGAGTGATGGAAAAGTCTGAAAAAAGGGTCTATTTTTAATCCACTGAATTCCATTTATCCTTTCGCCTGCAGTCTGGTTCTGATAACCTCATAAGTGCATTTCAGTGAATGCAGGCATCCTCTTCAGCATTCCAGTAACAGGTTTCAGAGAGGTCAATTAGCCATAATGGTACAATAATATGGTTTACTTGGATCGTAATTGGATTTGGATAAGCCAATGGTTTCTCTAATGTCTTGAGTTAGAGGATAAAAATGCATGTCATTCATTGTGTTTACTCTCATTACGGGTGACGAGGGCTCACGGAGAGGCATCGCTACTTCAGCGTCCTCCTCAAATGACGGCCACTATTGAAGACGCTGCTCGCTTTTGTTCTTTGAAAAAAAATTATAAGTATATAAAAACTGAAGTCACAGTTATCTAGCTGTAGATAGCTGTGAAATGACTGAACCAGTGAAGAAACAAGGGCAGATGATTCCAGATGATCAGGCGGTGATCAGTATACTGGTGGTGCTGAATGCTGAGTGCTTGGAGCTCCTTTAACTATGCTCCTTGTATTTTTAGGCACTTCGCAGCCTGTCAGCCTGTCAACATTTCTTCCCATTTTAATCTGCTTAGTATTCCGAAGATAAGACAGTTTGACAGACAAAAAATACTATGTAATACCAACAAGGAGCTTTAAAGCAAAATATAAATAAATGAGGGTTGACTCAAGACATTTGCACAGTACTGTATCTATCAATCTATCTATCTATCTATCTATCTTGACATATACAATGTTGTGTGGAGTTTATACGTATGTTGTTTATAAAAAGTGATTCCAAACATTTAAGGCAGAGTCTCTGAAACGGACATTTTATAACAAAAGAAATAAATTATCCTCAACTTTAAAGCACAATGCAATTTTATTCCAAGTTATTTCAGAGCACTTCTATTCATCCTTTAGATACAACAAGATTTGTATAAGCCTGTATATAATATATATAATGCACACTGTCTTCTGCCTTATACTGTCCGACGTTTATAATGAAAAGCGGCATATTTATTCGTTTTGAAAAAGTGTCAAAAATGCTGTCAGACAATGTAATAAATTCAGCGAAGAGCTTTAGCTAAAGTCTGCTTTGCCAGAGTGGGTTCCAGAAAGCTGTGTGTGGGTGGAGGAGGACGCGACCCGAGATGTGTGTGAGCTGCAGAAAAACAAACACTGCCTTTACTGTTGAGACGTCGGGGAGGATCTACAGCCAGCCCGTGAGCGCAATCGTTACAAACGCAGTTGTTTCTGCGTCCTAAAGCTTTTCTAAGCATATGCTGGAAATGCACTCAGTTTCCCATCCTTCAGGCTTTTAATTCAGCCGGAGTGGAGTAGCGGGGGAATGCAAAAGAGGAAAAATCAGAAGCACACTCGGCTGCATGTTCATCAGAAAGGCTTTTTAACGGCTTAATGCAATATTTCACCCAGAAATATTTTTCCCCCATTTTACCCCAAGTGTAGCTGATCTGCCAAGACATGTTTGGTTTGCTCATTCATTTTAGCACTAGAGCTACGAGGCTAATGTAGCTAATAAGTGAGGCATGGACTAAACTTGTACAGCTTAGTCAGTGTACAGTTAATCATGATAAATCACATTTGTTGGTGCTATTGTAATAACCACATTTGTTAATGTAGTTAATGCCAATTAATCACATTCACTGTTGATTATGATTGTATTTGTTTGTGTGGTTAATAACAATCATATTTGTATAGTATTTGTATAGGGTTAGGGTGAAAGTTATTATTCTATAATCATTATTCTACTATGCATAATTGAGACTTTTTCCCCTTCTTAAATCAGACAAAGTTATAGCTATATGAGGAAGTAATGAAGAAATCAACCAATCATGTTTTGATTTATAGTGGGCGGGGTTAGTTTTGTGCGTAAAAAGTGTCACTCTACAAGTTCTTCTACAAGTTCTACATACATCAGTGACTGTGAATATGATCAGGTGTCAGCAAGAGATCTGTGCCAGGACTCTTTACGGAAGAAGTCACTATAGAAATGCAACATACATTCAAATATATGGTTTAAACATCAGATACAACATTGAATGTCAATTACTTGCTTCAGACATCTTTGTTTAATTTAGAATGCCATGCAATTAGCTTAGAATTCAGTAGGGGCATTGGCAGAAATTGGCAGCATTGTAGCATTGTAGCAGAGGTGTTCTGATATCGTTTGATATTAAAGGCCTGTAGATCTAACCGTCACAGTTTGCCGCTGTAATTCCAGCAGTCAGTGATGTAGACTGAACCACTGTCTCACTTCCCACTGTTTAGACTTGTGCGTCCTCATTATCGGCAAGATGTTCGAGTCTGTTGGCAGAGTTTCTGAGCATCAGCTCCATCCAGCCGTCTCCCGAGGATACACCGAACAGATCCAGAGCGACAATAAAACCCACTGTTTTGATGTTGTCTCCAGAAATCAATTCAAGCAACGGCAACAAAGACAAGGCGCTTTGAAAAAGTTTCATAATAAAAGCAAAACAGCATTAATAATATATATTACCTTTTCTTATCCCTATCAGATCCATAGAAAATTCTATGAAGCTTCTGTCTTGTCAAGACATCCTCACACTCATCTTTCCCCAGAGCGTCAGAGACAAAACAACAACGGCAGAAGAACCTTTCGGGGACAAAATTTCTCTTCTAATCAGGGCCTTCAAAAGATGCCTCCTTGCTGTGCTCAGCTAATGTGCCTTATTGCTCTTTTTTTTAACACATTTCTCTCAATTATCTTAATTTAGGAAATTAATTCAGCATTAAATAATAAATCAGGGTTGGCTTTTAGTGCACCATAGTCCCTGTTTTATCGCTGTTTTATTGTTGAACAGAAATAAATGGAGCTATTCTACTTCCATGTGTTGGTTTAAAATGGAAAAATGTTTGAATTGTGTTTGATGCCAAATGTAATTATTACATTATTTGCTTGTTCATACAACAACAAAAACAGATTATCATATTATTATTATCATGTTTTGATATATTTGAATGCATTTTTCCACCACCTTTAACTCTGTGACCCCTGGGATAGGTTCTACTACCTCCCACTACCCAGAATAAAGATAAATGGTTCAGATATGAATACCTTATAGTAATACACAAATGTATAATAAATCATATTAAGCTTTATCTGCCCATTTCTCTTTACTATAATCAACGTAGTTCCAGACTTTCATGTATGTTAATGTGTTCTTGAGGAACAGTTCTCCAGGCTTCCTGAAGGACTTTCAAAGGCTCTCATTTCCAGTCCAGTCTCTGAACCTGACCAGTTTCAGAGGAATGTTTCTGTTGGTTAAGACACACAGTGACCTACATATGAATCATTCAAGCAGAACAAAGAGCATCACCAAGAAGGTAATTCACAGAATATATAAAGAAATAAGGGGTGGCTCAAGACCTTTACATAGTACTAAAAAAACTAAACAAAAACAAACAAACAAAAAAAAAACAATATATATATATATACACACACACACACACAAACACACATATCTTATATTCTGACTCTCCTGACATTAGTTTCTTCACTGAAGTGGATGCACAGACTTCAAATAGTATTTTGACACCAACAATGTTATCCAATGCAAATTACAAAGAATTGATTGATGACTCAATACATTTGAATTGGATTATATAGATACACGATTCCTAAATACAGTCCAAAATTGCCCAATGTTGTTGTCAATACATCACACCTGGCCCTGTGAGACTACAGTCTGATGTGGACCAGTTTGATTTGCATTTATAAAAGCAATGGGATGAATTCAAATGCTCACCAGCCACCGATACTGCGGTGGTATTCAGGCTAATGTCTATCTGTGACGTCGTGATCACCGCCAACACTCATCTCTTCTCCCTTCCCTCAGAGCGTCCTGGTGCAATTTGTCAACAACATTCCACTGCAAACAAAAACAATGTGATAAACAAAGAAATCCGGCGACCGAACTTTCCGCGCAGTAGCAGCTTAATTGACCTTTGAACTGTAATTGCTCCGAACCTATTATTGCGCTAGATGCCTCGGCTTCCTGCCGGTCCCCACGGCAACAGCGCCGACAAAGAGCATAATTCATAAGTGCCTTACTTTCGCTAATGACTGACTCTGGTTCCTCACGGATGCCTGTCAACCCAGAACAGACCCAGTGGACTAGATTAGGTAACCATCAAATAGCACACTGCAGAAAAATGATGGCAGAAATGAGGAAAACTTCAGGAGGGAAAAGTGTATACAATTACTAACTACTATGTCTGTTGAAGAGTATTATTGCTTCTGTGAACTGCAAATGACTATTGAGAAGATAGGGGTTTCTGATAAAGTGGTCAATACGTGGAAATCCAAGGTCGTCATGTCAGAAGCACAAATGGTAAATGATCATCATACAGCAAAACAGCTCCTTTTAAGGTTTTAAAAATGGAGTCACATGGAAATGACCATAAAGCAGCTTTACCACATATACATGTACTTTAATCCTCAAACTGGTGTTTGTTCTCCTACACACTCTTTCTCTTGGCGCGCATCCGCTCAGCCGCTCTCTGGAGCCCCTCCTATCCTGAAAGTTCTCCCGGGTTCAAAGGTCTTGTGTTTGACCTAAAATAAAAGAAATTTGTTGATTTTTGTTCTTTATGTTCATTTGCGTGTGAGGCTGTTTTTAAAACCCCAGTTTTTATTATTATTGCATGTTTTTAAATGACAATAACTTTGGTTCTATGTGACCCAGGAACACCAAACAAAGCTCAGCATGACATCTGACACCTCGAGCACAAACACAAACTGGGGGAACTTCCATATAAGGAGCTTTTTTCCATATGATGACAGTTTATCATTCATTGTGGTTCTGGCACGGATCCAAACAGCTCGTGTTTTACGTGTTAAACACACTTGGTCATGTTTAATTGGTGCAAACTGTTCTATACACCACTGTCAATTCGAAGCAAGCCGGTCTACAATGATACTTCAGTGCTATGACAGCTCCTTCACCGTCCCTTCATTTACATATTTACCTTTAATTAGAAAATCCTCACTCATAACTGCAACACACTGCGCATGCTATTCACACATCACCATACATGTTTCTGAAGTGTCAACTCAGCGGATTTAATTAACTACGCCACTTCAAGCATGAGTGGGTGGTGAATAATTGCGTTCAAACTCATCTAGCGGAGCCGAAACAAATGAGTTTCTTTCATTCTATCTTTCTGTTTAAAATGTAATACCAATGGTTGCAACTGATTGGTCCATGCTGTTGCCTCCACAGCTCTTAGACACCTGTGCACAGAACAGCTGGAGAGGAAAACGAGTTAAACCTCGAGGTTTATTAAGCAGCCTATTGTCATAAAGGCCATCACAGACACAGGATCGGCTGCTGATGACTTCACAGTGGCTAAATCCGAATCCACTCTTGCAAGATTTAACAGGTTCTGTGTGATCAGCCAACAAGAAGAAGAGGAAAAAAAGACGGTCCCCTAGCCCCTTGCCTTCCTTTGCATGACCCAGGCTCATTTCTCTGGGTAATACGCCATAAATTAATGATAAGCTGTCATCCATGCTGTGGGTCTGAGGGCATGTCGAAGAAGTGGAGAGATAATTTCTCCATTTCACACTTCAATTTTTAATGTCCCTGTTTAATCCTAGAGGACGCGACAGAGAGCCGTCATCTCTCTGAGCTGCCCGAGACATTTACGCTCCCATTCAGAAGTTTGGAATCGCCATTCGAAAGTTTTAATGAGTGTTTTTGATAATACGAAACCAATTTGCTGGCAGATAAATGTGTAAAATGGTTTGAATGCACTGGCCCTGTGCAGTTTCGCATTAGTGAGGGAAAAGAAATAATTGATTTTAATACTTTTAATTATTGTAACAACCAAAAGGCTTGTCTGACTTAACCCTCAGAACTCAGAGTGTAAACTCTGATTTCAATTGTGGGCGGAGACTATCCTGAAAGTTCTCCCAGGTTCAGAGATCTTGTGTTTGATCATGTTATCATTACCCAGTATTGGTTATTATTATTATTATTATTATGTGTTTTTAAATAACAGTAACTTTGGTTCTACGTAACACAGTAACACCAAACAAAGCTCAGCATGATGACACCTCCATCACCAACACAAACTGGGGGAACTTCCATATAAGGAGCTGTTTTGCCAAATGATGAGAGTTTACCCTTTTTGTGCTTCTGGGGTGCTTGTGTTCTTAGGTTTTATTGCAATACAGATCAGCACCACCTGGTTTAGGTCTTTTCAAGATTCAAGATTTGTTTTGCCATTAGCGCATAATTCCACTTTGGAATTCATTTTTTATAAAAGGTAGAAAAGACAAAACAAAGCAGAGAATAGAACAATCTACTAATAGTATAAACTATACAAAAACACTCCTACACAAGGAGAAAGTTGCTTTTTTTAAATACAAGTACTCGCTGATATTGCAGATATTGCACACATATAATATTGCACATTTAGAATATTGTCCAACATTCCACCAGCACATCATGATGGCATACATTACAGTCTTGCAAGGTGGCTACTGGTTTCAGTTCTAGGTACTGAAGTGTCTCTCCAGGCCCCAAGTATTCCGAGGTTCAAAGCCTATTTCAGACTTGACAAAGACCAGTTGGGTTATATTTTAGGAAAGGTTTGGGGTGTTCAGAAAATCCCTGGACCACAATGATGAGCTGCTCCTCCATGTTTCTGCTGAGGCGGCAGTGTAACGGAAAAGGCGAGGAAGCTAATTGGTTGAATCTTGTCACATTTCAACTCGACGCGGACGTGTCTGAAAAAAAAAACGGGCGCGTCGCACCGCGTGTCGCATCGCTTCCATTATGAGCGCGGCTGTCGCGCGTCTAGATTTGAAATAATGGACTTGCGCGCTCAAAAGCCGCGATATGTGAACAGCCCCTTATGACTCATTTGTGGAGTAGTGCCACCTATTCAATAATGTCAAAGCAAAATCTAGCATTTCACTAGCATTTCACTGTAGTCCTTTATGACATAAAGGACTACATGTTAATAGATTTGAAACACTGCATCACTACTATTTTGCACCCATATTTTGTGAAATATGGGTCTTAACCGACACATTTCAGTAAAATTGTGTTTGCTTAAACTTGCCTATGTTTGCTCACATCTTCTAAAGTTCCAATTAGTCATCAAAATTTCAAATTTAGCATAAGAGGATAGATCACCACAGACAGGCTTTTACAGACCTCTGATTTGATATACTGAAATTGTCCCACTGGATAATCAAGTGTGTCACAGAAATGATTCTTTACATGCTTTGAACCTCATATTGTCATTTTTTCCAATAGCATTCCATGACTATTGAAACCAGGCCCTTAGTTCAAGTAAGACATTTCGAGACAAGGTCAAAAAACAAGGTAAAGAAGACCTAGAAGGCCCTGAGGGCTCCTATAGTTACAAAGAGTCGAGAATGACCTCAAATGTGGCTCAGATAGTCCGAGTTTAGAACTGCAGATATTTGCTTAGGAGGGATTCATGCTGGTTACTAAACACCCCCCCCCTTTATCAGACGGGCTACGTTTCTCTGTGATGGATGCAGGTGTAGACACAGATCATAATTTAGCCCACTTCCTCTTCCTCAAATTCACAAACCGCCTCTCTCCTAACGCTGATCCATGCCGGTCATTTTTCTCTGCCAAACCAGAGAGAAATGGCTCCTATTTCCACCTCATCTTCCACTCGCATTTGCGTGAGATTTAGCGCCAGTATAAATATCAATAGAGATGACGTGTTACAAAGTGAAGGCTGCTGAAAGGATGATTAACCCCGAATTACCGCAGACTAATTCTCCCATTTGTTTCTGACGGCCAGCCTCCCATTCGCTCGCAGCGAAACGCCAGTTCGAGTCTGAGCGGCGCGGTGGAGAAATGCGAGGAGGCCGACTAAGTGACGGCCTTTTGCACCCGTGAAATGGTACACGCCACCGAAATGTGCTCAGTGTCAATTAGGACGGCGGTTATATTTCAGTAGACGTTAAACACAAAGACGGCATAAAACTATAGAGCCTAATCAAATACTTCAAGGCTGCAAGGCAGCTTGAGCAGAACACTTTAGTGGATTTCTGAAAGAAATGGCCCTCCGCCTGCGCTTTAATCCACTTACACTCAAAACGCTCTTGTGTGGGACGCAGAAACAAAATGGTATTATTTACAAACAGGCTTTGCCAGAAGCGCCTTGAACTTAGAAGGAAAAGCTATCTGTGCTGCTATCAGGGGCCAATCCCAGCACATCTGTTCAGGAAAAGCATAAACATCACCCAAGATATCAAATATAGTTTGCAGTGACTCAACAGAACCTCACAAATGATGTTAGAAACCATCAAGAGTTCCAGAAAACACTTAAACGTTACTTTAAACAAGATCAATATTTATAAATATACCTTCTACCAGAAAACAAAAGCAGGGCGTATTGAAATGGCTAGCTCTTTTTTCTTTGAGCCTCCTTGAGCCTGTAGCCCATCCATTGATGCAGTTTGTGTTAGCCATCCACCACCAGTGGCCGGTTTCTGATCTCAGAAAGTCATGACTGGATATTTTTGGATAATGGACCACTCACAAACGAGGCACCTGAGAGTCTCCACACCCACCATCCACCCTATCATGCTACTATCAAGTCCTACTATCAGATCCAGAACTTTATAGTGTAGTACCTAGCAACAAGGTGCGTGTTTCTAATAAAATGGCCAGTATGGGGAACATAAAGTAGGAGTTTCTTATACAGTGCCCAATGTGTGGAATACAAAGGTGTTTCTAATAAAGTGGCCAGTGTAGGTAAATACAGGATAATTGATTCTGATAAAGTGGCCAGTGAGTGGAAATACAAAGTAGGTGTTTCTAATAAAGTGTCCAGTGAGTGAAAGTAAAGGGTAAGTGTATAGTTACTGTATATAGAATACATAGATCCAGTTAATATTATTAAGAACAGGAAAATGAATCACAGGCCTCTACTTACTTACATCTATTGCCTGTCATGTAGAAAAAAACATGATAGCCCAAGCTTTTGTTCTCTGTGAGATCAGTCAGAGTTTCCTTGACGATGAAGCCGTGGCTTTGAAATGAGCTGCGTTTCTTCATCTGCCACATCCACCCCACCCGCACTGCACCGCACCGCATCGCAGCTCGTGCTTGTTGCTTCGGAGAATGGGGATAGGTGTCATTTGGCATTCATTGTGGAGTTTTTGAAGTTGTCTGAGAAAGATGTGCAATAAGTATGCGGCATTTATTTATTTATTTGTTTGTTTGCTTATTTATTTATTTATTATTTATTTAGCTCTTGGCGGGGATGAAACTCCGAGGCAATCTTTATCATCTTTTCAGTCCCGAGGTTTGCTCGTCGTCGGCTGAACTTTTCCAGCTGTCTGACAAAACAGACATTGTACTTCTACTTATTCTCTCTCTCTTTTTTTTAAGAAGAGGTTCTGATGGGACGGGGGTGAGTCAGGGGAGTTGGGGAGGGTATAGTGACAGTTACTATCCGCAAGGGGACTTAAAAAAAACCCTTGATGGGTTTTAGGTACATTTACATACGTATATTTTTAAATATTGGAAAGCCAAACAGAAAATATTCAAAGATACTTGATATACAGATATATATTGAATGAAACTCAATATACATTAATACATTCGAAGAGCACCCACATATAGTGAAAAACGCATTGTTGTGTTTTGATTTTAAAAAAAATGCATAAAATGCCTATTTTTATAGTGTAAACCCTCAATATGCCCCCAAATATGATCCTAGAATAATTAAATTCCATTCTAAACTCAGTTTAATGCATATTTAAGTGTGAATAATCAGAATCAGAAAACTTTATTGCTTAAAAAGCCATTAGCATTAATGATTAGCATTAACAGCGTGCACAAAAGAAATGTTGAAACAAATCTCTACCCACATGTTTAGACAGAGCACAGCTTTCTAATACTAAATAAACTGAGAATATTGTTGAAAATCGAGGGGGGGGGGGGTGGGTGGGTTAAAACACCGAAATATGAGGACAAGACACAGAGCAGTCATGCTACATGCTGCAGCAGCTGTTTCTTCTTCTCCTTTTCATGGTCGCTGACAACTTTTCAGTGTGTTACCACCACAGTTTGGTTCTCAGAAAAAACGCGTTAGACTGAATCCATGTAAAACTGAGGGGTTACTGTATATGGAATGAATGTAGATATATATGGAATATATCTGCTTTACATTTATGGCATTTAGCAGACACTTATCCAGAGTGACGCACATCAGTGCTCAAGTAGTCCATGTGTCACGGCTCGGCCAGTGGCTGGTAGGGGCCACTGTTTTGTTTTTGGGGCCTTTTATTTTGACATTCTTTTATGGTTTGTGTTCTGTATCTAGGTTTCAGCTGTCTTGTGTTTAGTTTGAATGTATTTAAGTTCTAGTTTTGTGGGCCATGGTTATCGGTCCATCGCCTCATTTATATTTCCCAGCCTTGTTATCATGTATCGGCCATCGTGCCAGGTTTCAGTTCCTGTTCTCGTTCATGTTTCTGTTTAATAAAGAGCCTGGAGTCATGGATGCCTGCATGCCTCTTATCTGGGATTCCAGGGGTAAATCGCGGAAGCGGATTAACCCCCGCCGCCGTGACACCATAACTGTTTCTTAAATCTGTAAAGCAGCTTAAATCCACATCAATTATTTAATCGAAATACTGCACATTATCAATGTGTCAAATAATACCTAACCAACAATTGCCAAACAGTACCTGAACAACACAAATCAAGCAATACCTGAACACTACAAGTCGTAGAAAAGTTAAGAGTTAAGATAAGAGTATGGGAGGGTTTTTTTTGTGAAAGAAGCAGGCAGTTGCTTACTTGAAGAGGTGAATCTACAGGTGACGCCTGAAGACAGTGAGGGACTCATTCCATATACAGTTGAGGCCAAAATTATTAGCCCCCCTGGAATCATGGAACATTTTCCTAATCTTCTTCCCAAAGTTTGCAACATTGATGAAACTTGATATAATCAAACAGCCACCAGTGCTATTTACTAGCTTTTGAT
>JBBPDE010000040.1:24516385-24528715 GCA_037974605.1 Nannopetersius ansorgii | reverse complement strand
CACATCGTCCTGAAACTCTCCTCTGGTTCTCATACTGTCCTGAAACTCTCCTCTGGTTTTCACACTATCCTGAAACTCTCCTCTGGTTCTCACACTGTCCTGAAACTCTGCTCTGGTTCTCACACCGTCCTGAACTGTCCTGTGATTCTTTCCTGAAACTTGAATGTCTCTTCATATTGTTAGTCGCTTTTGAAAAAAAGTGTCTGCCAAATTATTGTATTGTAATGTAAACCTATAGTAATCCTTCAGACCTTGATGCTTTCTAACCATTTACCATGAATTTAACAGTAAACGCATTAAACTTTAATTAAAAAAAAAATCATAACATAAACTTTAACCACAAGCCAAAACCTAAGCCCTGGTCCTAAAGCAAGTCCGAATACTAACCTTAATGCTATTAAAAATCAACTTTCTCAAGATTGATTATTAATATTGTTAATAAATTGATTAATATCACTACAAAACGAAGCAGAGGCTAAACAAATAAAGTGGTACTGTATACGTGACTGTGACTAGAGGATTTTTTGCACAGTAAGTGGAAAAATAGACACTAATATTACACAAACTTCCACTTTTGAAAATATCGTTTGAAAAACAAGCAGATATTTTACCTTTTACCTGATTATACCTTCAGATTGACGTGTTACAATTTTTATAGCCCTAATTTTAATATAGCCCTAATGACAAAGTATGCAACAGTATATATTTCTATAGGAATAACCTTTTTACATGTTGGAGGGAACAGTGTTTTTATTTTTTCTTTGTTTTTGTTTGTTTGTTTGTGTAATTTTCCGATCTTGTGATTTTTTTCTTCTTTATTGCATTCCAATAAAAGTCCCCTCTGTTTTTGTCTCCATACAAGATTTGCAGAAACAAGTCATAATCAAGAAATAATCAAAACACTGCAATATTTTATTATGAACAAAACACATGCAACAAACAGAAGGTGCCGCTTCACCGCAGAATCGCTCCATCTTTTCTGGCTCTGGAAACACGAGGTGGGGTTAAAGAACTGATTACAGGAGCTTCTAAAGCAGCATGTTAGAGAAGCAGACTCGAAAATACAAAAGAAACGTTTTTAATAGGCATGATATTAAAAAGCAGACTTGTTTCTATAACTGGCTCGTAGCTCAGAGTGGTCCTGTGGGGGAGATGGGGGAGGGGGGTGGGAAGGAGAGGGGAAGGGCGAGGGAGGGAGGGAGGGTTTAACAAAACCATACTGATCCGTCTCAGCACTTTTCAGTGAGCAATACAACATTTATTGAAGATAAACATGTCCATCCGGAGACAATGTCCTGTGAGACTTTAAAAAAAAAAATATTGGACGACACTTCATATGGTACATAATTGTGTAGAGTCTATTAATGTATTTGTAACAGGTGCAGTCGAATCTATTTCACAAAAATATATACACTTTTTAAAAGGACAGCCATCAGTGAATGTACGCATATGGTCACTGATTTCAAATATCAAGAAATATTTTCAGCGATTTTAGCATGATTCTCTTAAAACAGCCATATCTGGAGCCTTTCGGTGTTTAACAACATAATATCCCAAACAAATCACTTTAAAACAGAGACGAGAAGGCATTTAAAAGTGTAGGCAACAAATAGAAAATAGAAAAAAATGGAAAAATGAAAACACTCTCTTTAGCATGAGTCTACTGTACCAGATTTTTCAGTTTGTGGTTTAGAAGGTAAAATACAATAACCCATTAACGTCCATTTTTACTTACATGGCTAACATATGAGTTTTATTAAATAATTTATGAACATTTTAGTTTTTTTGGTCACATGGGACTACTGAAATCTAATATGTTTATGATGCCAAACATTACAATCCATGAGTGTTATTAACATCAGTATGTCTGGAATAGATTAATAGGCTAATTCCACTGGAGTCAGTTCAACTGAAAAGTGGAAGAAGGTACTGTTAGAAGTTCCTCAAAGCTACCATTACACCAAATTTCCTCACTTTAGGCCAATCAGAATGCCGTTTTATTCACTAAAGATGCTAATCTAGTTGCTGGACGTCAAGGGGTCCATGTTAACAGCAGCCTCTTCTTAGACAAGTTTGGTTTCGACGAATTCAAGTTAATCCAAGTTTACAATATCATTCACAACACACGAGTCAAATACTTCATGAGAAATTCAATTAAAAGAGGACCCTAAATAAGGGAGACCCTTCAAAAGGTCAGGGAAGAGTCCACTGGGCAGTTTAACTATAAGCTTGAACTGTCAAATCATCCAAATCCTATTAACTTAATGACTTCCCCGTTTAAGTGGATTTTGATCCAATGCACAGAAAAGCAAACTTCGTTACCCGAACCGTGACAGACAGGGATATATTTTCAACCAAAATGACTTCACTACAGGATTTTCTCTCCCTTGTTTGCTTTGTTTGGACAGCAAAGCTACATTTGCGGTCGCCACGCGGCCTCAACAATAGCACCAGTGTCCAAAAGGGGGCGTGAGAGAAGTTAAGTTGTAGTTAATGCTACACACACATAAGCTGAAGGGGTGTAACGATACACACTTATGATATTTTATATATATAAATATATATATATATATATACAGGGGGTCCTCGGGTTACGACAGTCGCAACATACATTTCGAGTGTACACCATTAGTGCCGTATTTATGGACTATGTAGGCAAACTATTTTAATTGTGCGTGGTGGAAGAACACACAGTATACGCAGCATACACAGAATATGCAGTAACGTGGCGTATGAGTGAGGGAGTTGGTGTACCCGAGTACTCATACCGACGCCATTCCGGACTGTTAAAAGTATTTTATGTCATTTTTTGTCATTTTTCTGTTACTACAGTACAGTGAACAAGTACAGTATATTTATGTCCATTTCTTTTTTCTTTTATGCTCTAGTTTATAATTTTAACTGTTTAAGGATAGGTAAGTTAGGCTAGGGTGTGTTTCAAAATTCAGGTTAGGACCCCATGTATGTATGTGTATATATATATATATATATATATATATATGGTTTTGCACTTTTTGATAAGAAAGAAATTATACTGTTAAATATAGAAATTAAGAAATTAATAAAACAAAAAAAGTTAAACTATTAAATATACATGGCCTTGAGTGCATATCCCAGTCTCTTATTCCTTCACTAATTTATGTGACTCTTCAGAGTTTTAACGTAAACGTTCAATGCAATTTCGATTTTATCGAATTTCTGATGAATTTTTACAGTAAGACACAGATTAATGTTCTCTGTTCATTGTTAGTTTATTTAAGATTTTTTACAGTTCGTCAGCGAGTATCTCACCACACCAGTATTCAAATAAACGAACATTAAATATGAAGAATATTAAAGGAACATTAACGTGTATCGTACCACCCCTAAAAAGCAGTGTCATCCAAACCTCCACTGTATTACATTTACTACAGAAAACTGAGAAGAGCTAATAATGAATGTACAGGTAGAAGCGTGACTACGTTTTTTTTTTAATTATTATTATTTAGCTATTATACAAGGGTTTTGGTTAAGAGCAGTACTTGGCTGTTTATTCAAAAGAACAGCGAAAAACATGCTCAGTTTCTAAAACTTTACACTCACAGTCTGTTCGCACACATGGAGACGACGAGAAGATATCAAAACATGTTTGTTTACACACCGGCGATTTACCACCCACTCTCGACTGGCCGAGTCGAGGCGGCGTTCAGGCTAGTGAGTGTTGCCCTATGTTTTGCAATGCAAAAAAATAAAGTAACAAAGAAAACAAATAAACAAAAAAACAATACATGGAGTATAAGAATGTGCAAATAGGAAAAACAGTACACTAAATAAAAACGAAGCACTTGATTCAAATGTGTAGATCCCTTCCACATAAACACACTGTATGTCCATTACAGAACCAGAATCCCAAAACTTTATGGATCCCGAAGGAAACAATACCTTCTTGTGATAAAATTGGAACTTCATCAGTGAATGAGGCTTTATAATTGATTTATAATCAGCTTGTTAATGAGGTTGTTGATAAATCATTAATAAGCAGTAATAAACATTTTATAACCATCAAACATTATTGCAAGTTCACTGTTTGGATAAATCTGGTTTTAATAGTAGTAGCATGTTAACGAAGACCTGATGAAGCTGAAGGTTTAATATTATGCTTGAGAAAGAGACAAGACAAACTCAGAAACAAGCAAGATCAGATTATAACTGCTTATGAATGATTTGTAAACTGTCCACAACCTAACCAACACATTATAAATCCTTTATAAAACACTTTATAAGGGTAGCCTGATTGTAAAGTGCCACTATAGAAGTGTCCATCCAATCTTTTAACGAGTGATTTCAGCTACTTTAAAGTGCAGCAAATGCTGTAATTTGTGTTCATTTAGGCACAAATCACTCGTATCTCTATATAGAAGAACTGTTAGGTCATGTTGCCCAATGTCAAATTTGGCTAGCGGGGTATAAAGCCGCCCCCAGGAGCTGTGGAGTAGTGGAACTGTGTTCTCTGGAGTGATGGAGCTCCATCCAGTAGCTCTGGGATGATCTGGAGGGGAATTTGTGATCCACTTATCATCCAACATCAGTTCCTGACCTCCAACGTTGCAGTTCCAGAACAGCAAAAGGGGGAAAACAATTTCGTACTCTTTATTTCAGAAGAAACTGAGAAACTCTTGGTCATACAATGTGCTCTCCATCATTTTTTCCTTGCAATTGACCAACTTTTGCCAATAACTGTGGAAACGATGTGCACATTTCGATCAGGTGACTCCAATGCATCGCTTTTTTCATTATGCGGAGCCGCTCTTCCCATCAGTCAGATCAGAGACGGCACCTGCATCTATTCAAATGAGCGGTTTATGGTTATTATAATACATTCCCTTACAAAGGTGGAGGAGAGATAAACAGTTTAGCATTTGAAAGCAATCTGAAGTGAGAGTGGACGCGAGGGGGAAATGACATTACACGCACCATAATGACTCGGCGTTTCCGCCATTTCCGCCGCTAGTTATATTTCCATTGACTTACATATTATTATGGCTCAATGTACAGACAGCATCTCAAAAACAAACAAGGAAGGAAATGACTGCAAATGAAATCTGCACCAGCGTGGAGCTCGGGCTGGCATTTGGTCTGGATCTTCTTTCAGGAGTGTTAATGCGCCTTTAACGATGCAGACGAAAACTTTCTGTGATTTTTTTTTCTCCTGCCGCACTGTAAAAAATGATGCTTTCATTCGAAAAACATAGTAACCCGACTGCTTTAAAATTTTGAGTTCACTCATTTCCTAAGAAAGTCATTTTCAAAAACAAATAAAGTGAAATGCTGAACATAAATGGAGTGCATATTTCAGAATCGTCCTTTGTTGTTCATTAGATTTAGTTTGGTTAACTTAAAATTTTTGACTTTATTGAGCTTTTGATACATTTTGAGTTTGCTGACCTCCTAAAATCAACAAAAATTAAACATTTTTAAAGACAAATACATTGAAATATTATATATAAATAGAACTGGGTGCTTATTTCAAAGTTGTTTCTGGGTTAAAGCAGATTATTAAGATTCTAAACATCTCCGGACCTGTAGTGAAGGGATGGAAGACCATTCTTCCTAAAGATGTTCCCTCAGTTGGTGTTTTAATAACGATGGAGAACTGTCTAACGGATTGGTCCAAAATATCAGCTTTTCAATTGGGCTGATCTGAAATCCACATGTTAACTCACGGCTTTCCTATAAATCTGAATTCAGGGTCATTTCAGTCACTCTCTATTGAAACATTTGCCATTAAATCAGTCAATGACTCGAGCTCCTGTCATCCAACAGTGAACCTTCTTTCAAAGTCAGATATTTTCATATTGATCCAAAATGTAGCCCAATGGGTCTGCTCAGGATTTCTACGCACCATTGCAGATCATAATATGATGTTAGTGGCTTAATTTAATCCTGCAGTAAACCTTTCTGGAAGCATCTGCACTTGATATTTATCTAGTTAATTCGTGTTTTTTCTTTGAGTTGTCAATTTTCTACACTTCTTAATATTAATTTTACATAATTGTTCCTCAAAAATGACTTAAATTATAAGAATCATAATTACACTGAGCAACCTTTACTAAATACATTTAGATATCAAACTTGGAAGTCGAGCAGATTCAAAAAGTTAACTTAAAATGACTAAATCTATTATATTTTTCACTGTAAGCAATTTTCTAATTTGTTTATCTGAATGCCTTTAAAGAATATATCAAATTTCTTGCCTCTCAGCACATTCCCATTTTTGGTAAACACACTCTTACTGTGTTGATGTGGCATCACAAAGTATTAATACAAGTTTTTAACATTTTCTTATTTATTAATCAAAGTTGCCTGGTCTTGTGTTGAATGTATTAGGAATATTGTATTTACTCCCCAGCAGAACAATAATCAGCGTTATATTTTGGCAACTTTTTATAAGTTCAATAAAATCTGAATTTTAAGGCAGCCAGGCTAAATCAGTCATTTTTTACAGAGAAAGTGTTACTGCACATCCTCGAACGACTGTCTGTGTTTTTAATAAAAATAAAGAATCCAGTAACAAAAAACAAAACCACAAAGCGAAACGAAAATGTAAAAGATAGCATGTAAGCAGTGGAAGGGAAGAAAAAAATGAAACAAGAAGTTACAAGACGCGAGGTCACGTACCGATAAAGAGAACTTAGCTTCGAGATCACGATATGTAAGCAGGTGCTGTCTGTCGATAATAAAAGTTTCTTTTAGAAAACCAAAGATTGCTCTTATTATTTCATATTGATTTTCTCTGAGAGGTAGAATGAAGCGTTAAAATTGAAATATAAGGGTTTGTTTTGTTTTGTTCCATCACTGACTGTGAGCCTCGTAAAGAACCAAACTGTCACAGGTGAGTCGCCTTGTCGCTTAAAATAAAGCTGTGAAACCTGAAACTTTCGCAAAGAATCAAGTGTTCCACAGTAGTGGAGGGGGGTTATGACTCTGTGTGTGTGTGTTATAATCCCAAACCAGATGTAGCCGTGAGTCCTGTGTGTTTGAAGGTGGTGTGTGTGATAATAGTCAGTGGAGATCAGTTGGACGTGTCAGAATGGACACTTCCGGGTCCTTCCGTGGGTGAAGTCACTGAGGAGGGGGTCGGAGCGTCCTGCCAGCCACCATTCGCCTGAAATAAAAAAGAAACACAATTTTAGGGGGAAAAACGGGGGAAAGACATACATGTTTTTATTATAAATTAAAATCCGTCATCAACCAAAACTGCACCACCTGTTAAAAGCGTAATTATTTTGTTTAGGCCTCATAAACACCTGCCATTAACCCTTTAGGAATCAGAGTGTATCAGTAAACTCTGATTTCAGTAAATATAAACAGTGTAAAACAGTCTAGAACCAGTGTTTACCCTCAGAACTCAGAGTGTATCAATTGCCCCTGCACTAAGAAGGTTGTGGGTTTGAATCCCTGCACTACTCTTCCCTACATCATCACTGAGGTTCCCTTGAGCAAGGAACCATCCCCACACACTGCTCCCTGGTGCCCCTCATTGGTGGCAGCCCCCTGCTGCACTTGGTGAATGGGTTAAATGCAGAAATAAAATTTTACACTGTGTGCTGTGGAGCCAGTGTTTGTGTATACAGTACAGTGTAATCCCATACTGAATATTTTCTGCTGACGGGTTTTATTGCATTTATTTAGACTTTCTATTTTATATTGGTCTTGTCTCTGTGTCAATATGTGCAGTCATAACATAAGCAATTTGCTCTGGGATCAGTTTTCTGGTTCTAACTCTGAGTCCAGGACAACAGAGCGACATCAAGACAAAGACAAAAACAGCAGCGCAGCTTCTCTCCTCATTTTTTCTCCTGTTTGTTTGTTTCTGTGCATTTTGATCTCAATACAAATGCAAGGACAGCCTAACGCAGTAAACGTATGTGTGGTCGTCTTCCTTCAGTCATACTGGGAATGCCTTTGAGAAATAGCGATAATAATAAATAGCTGTATGTCTCATTCATAACAATTTCAAAGAAAACTACAGATGCCACTGGCCTGATCTCCCAGGTATTGGTTTACATTGTACATTTCTAACAATTAAAAAGAAAAAAAAATCAAGACACGATCTGCCCACACAGATTTTCCAAGAAAGCGAGCCATAAAGTGAGACAATTAAACGAAATGACAGCAAATGAACCATAAGACGAGTCATTTCCCCAGCGCGATTTTTCAAAGGAGGACGATGGAGGAATCAATTATTGCAAATTATCACATTGGCTAAAGGAATGAAAGTATAATGGGTAACTAAAATTTCACGTCCAGGAGACAGGTTGACTAAAGAGCATTTGGAGCATTAATAGCAATTTCCATGCCATCAGAAAAAGTGTCTGAAAATGGGCTTTGGCAGCCTCTTATTTTCACAGCCTGTTATTTTAGAGCGAGGCAGTCTATAATCAAAAAAAAGAGAGCGAGAGAGAGAGAAAAAAGAGGAAAGGGGGGAAAAAACTTTCAAATCTTCAACTGTGGTGACACCCTATGTCTGTTTCAAAGGCGTAATTACAGCGGCAGTCTGGAGGGGGAAAAGCTCCAACACATAAATGCTTTACGTCCGAGCCCCATCATTATCAGCGGCGGGGAGAAAAGTGAAATGAGTTATCTGGGGAAATAATAACGCAGGGGAAAGTGTTCTCATTTAAACCAGCCAACAGCCCAAGCGGAGATCTTTTCTTGGACTGTGTCAGCTAAGCTCTAAGCTTTAGAACACAAAGGTTAAAGAATGGAGCTTTCCAGAACTCCCACCAGCACGGCGCTGTCAGCAGCCATATTAAACCATTGTCTTACATTGGACACAATACGGCTGGAGACCTCAACGTTCGCAACATTCAATAGACCAAATGTTAAATAACTTCAGGGGAAATTTTGCCCAGAATGAGACGAATTTGCCTAATATTTAACTAGACTGGCTGATGCAGTCTGTGTGCAGATAATGTGACAGAACAGGGCTTTTGAAGCATTATATACTTTCAGGAATAGAGACTTATTTGTGGACTTAGGTGGGAAACAGACATTTGTATTTGTAAGATGCACTGGGCAAAATGGAATAATCAGCAACACCTTAACTTAGTAATAATTAAACATACACATATATACACACACACACACACACACACACACACACACACACACATATATATATATATGTGTATATGTGTATGTTAAGGTGTTGCTGATTATTCCATATATATTCCATATATATATATATTAGGGGTGTACAGAAAGGTCACGGTTCGGTTCACACTATAGTTCTGACATCACAGTTCGGTACGGTTCACGATACAGCAAAGTTAAGCAACAAAAAGTTCTAAAGAATGAGGCTTGGTTTGTTTTCGTTTATTTTAAATAAACAGCAGTGTATTAACCAGTAAATACACACTCTTGCTTATATTTTCGTGTATGTGTAAGTGTTACGCGAGTAGGTGGCACTATTGCACCACACTACGACCCAGGATTATGATGTACTTGCGCTTTTTGGTCCCTCTGTGAATCCGTATTACTTCAATCACGTCTTCTCCGTCGTACCGTGGATTCTCCGAAAGACATCATGTACCAAACCGTGCCCCATGTACCGTGACGGTTCGGTACAAAAACATGCATATATAAATATATATATATATATATACACACACATATGTAAATCAGTACAGAATCACTGTTACACATGTAAGGCACATGCTCCTATCCAGAGTGACCAACACTGATAATCATGTTACAGGGTGACTGTAGAGTCTTGAACTCATTTGAACCCCAGTCTGCAGCGATGTTATCCATTACACACCACACCACCAACCACCAACCAAACCAATCTGGATCCTTTTCAGTTTTCCAAAACAACCATCTAAAGCTCTGTGAGTTTTTTTCCTACAAACATATAAGTAACACCATTAGAAAGCTTGGACCTTCTACTTTTCAAATAAATATAACAATGGCCTGTTTGTTTCCTGTGTTGCAATACATGGAAAAAATAATATGCCAGTATAAACCCCAATACATCCTAGAATATTCCTGTACTGGCAACTGCAAAAACGTGTCCAAAAATGATCTGTACTTTTGTAGGCACACACACACACACACACAGACTCCCAGTGTGAACATGTCCCACTAAAGCAGCTGTTTGGTAACATAGCGGCTTGAGAAAAGTGCACACGTGTGTGTTTGTGTTTTTTTCCCTCCTCGCGCAGTCCTCTTGCTGTCAGTGTTGTTACGGTGGAGGATGTGTGATATGACCGATGCGGTTGGATTGCTGTCCCAAATCTCCACTCAGTCCTCCCCGGAGACTGTCTGATCAATTTCCTCTGCTGGCAGCACACACACCGTGACTGTGGACGGTCCACGCCAGCCACCGCCGCCTCCACCCCCCTCCCCCACCCCCGCAGAGAAAAACCCCTCTGCTGCTGAGCGATATGAAAGGGCTGAATATTTTAACACTGATACCAATCTTAATGAGTTCAGACTTCAAATAACCATTAATGTCAGGTGATTAAACGGAACATATTCTGAAATCGATCAGTTGACTGACAGCTCGCAAAATTCCAATGAACAACAGAAACTGTAGGAAACTTTTCTGATGTTTTCTCTTCTCCTCACATAAAGAATGATCTGTGTCATGTCATCCTAAAACCATGCTGGTCTTTTTTTAAAAAGAACTGTAACTTCTCTGTAAGAGCATAAAACTTTCAAATCTGTAGAAATCTGTGATTTGAGGTGTGTGTATATATAACACAAATATCTATAAACTTCTTTACAGCCTTATATTTTGATGACAAATCCAAATCAGTGAAATCTTACAATGAATTGATTTCAGTCGCCAAAGATGTACCTGTTAGTCAATACTGATGTTTCACCTTGTTCTGGTAGTTTTTTCTTTTTCTTTTATATACATTTTGTTTTTTGTTGCTTTGCACAAAAAAATCATGCATTTGTATTCTTCTATATTGCTTTATTTAAGTTTAACTTATTTTTATTAACTTAACTTTATTGTGTATTCTTTTTAAAGTGACTTTTATTGCTTCCTTTCCTTTATTATGTTTCTAATGCTTCTTTTCCCACACTGAATGACCTCTGTGCTTTACAACAGCTGGTATATGGAAATATGCTCAGTTCTGATTGGCCCTGTTTTGTGCCTCATTTACAAAGCAATGCAAGCTGAAACACTCCTTATAACTTCTGCTGTGGGGCGAATAGGTAGATATATGTAAATGGCTTTAGTGACATAAAAAACTAAGAATTCAAAATTAGTTGTTTTTTTTCAGCTTAGTGTCTTTATATTGATTGAACAGACTGGGGAGACCGAATGTTTAACATGTGCGTTTTTTTTTGGTAACAAACTATTTTCCTAACATTTTCTGTTGTAACACGTGTAATGTTTGGACAAAAGATTACTGTGAGCAACGTGCAATTATTAGTATTACTATACTGTTGTATATTTTTTTATTCTATTGTTTTTGCTGCTCTTGCCTTTGTTCTGTCCACTTTCAGACAGTGCAACTTTCAACTGTGTAACAACAGTGTTCAGACAGTGCAACAGTGTAACAATGCAACTTTCCCACTTGTGGAACTAATAAAGGTTTATATTATCTTATCTTTTAAAGCTACAATGTCAAAAAGGCCAGATTGAGGACGCAGAAGCTGCCCTTCGCATGACGGACCAGACCAACACCTGTGCACAAACATCTGTGTTGTGTGTGAGTGTGTGTGTGTGTGTGTGTGTGAGAGAGTGTGTGTTAGTCGTGAGTGCCATGTTAATGCTGACGACTCCTGACAAGTCATGCCCGTGATCACCTTGGTTATTACCGGGGCACCTGTCGCCACGAGCGTCGCTTAACAACCATTCGGCTTCAACAAGCTGCATTTAAAGTGGCAAAGCTTAACCCCACAGGCTCGACAAAACTGGGATTAAAGCCTCACTCTGTGATTTCTGGAGGGCTTTTGTTCAAGACTTGAGTTCAGGACTGTTTTTATGACATTTCTTGAGTTCTGATACGCTGTTCACCAACAATGACTGCAAAAACATGTCAGTCTCCAAAACAGGTCAATTTAAGATATTATTACATCTTTATTTAATATTCCTCGTCATTTGTATTTAATATTCCATTTCAGCTTAGTCCTTAAATGACTGGATGTTTCATCAGTTTCTAAACTTACTGAAAATATAGCAGAACAGGAATTAAATCGAATAAAGCTAATATTCAGAATCAGTAATGATGGAATCTTTACAAAAGTGATGATACATAGATCTACACTGTGCAATTGGTTTATAAGATTTTTTAAATATGATACACACTGCGCTAATTCAACATTTGTGTG
>JBBPDE010000040.1:24505232-24516285 GCA_037974605.1 Nannopetersius ansorgii | reverse complement strand
AAGTTCAGCAGTGAACAGTTATGGACACTCATAGTATTGTTCTGTTGAACTGAGTACAAACGGCGCTACCAGAGAAAAATATCTCTAAACAGGCTCCGGTTGCTGCTCGCTAACAAGCAGCGCTGTGTAACTTCGCCTGGGTCCTAAAGCCCGCTTGCTCCCTACAGCAGCTTCAACAGCCACTACATCATTTTAACTCAATAATGAGAGCTAGACTTATTATTCTTCATTTTGATTCATAGTCTTGTTTCTATTTGTAAAGTGTGTATTTGCGCTCAGCGGTATCGTGTATGAAATGTTTGGATATATAATTAAAAAATAGGGTGGCTAAATATATAGTCATTATTTAGGGTATATTTAGGGATCATTTTGTGTAGGGGGGCTTCAGACCTTTGGTAGAATTCAAACAAGCCATTTAAATCTAGATTAATCTAGATTAATTCCAAGATTACAGGCAGATTAATCTAGATTAAAAAAAAAAACGAATCCATGCCCCCCCCTAATTAAAACATAACATTTTTACAATATTCTGATCACAGTAGTGTGATATATACATATAGCTGATGTAAGACGGTCCAACATTATGGCCTCTTTTTTATATCTGACACTATTAACATAAAAACCAAACCATCCTGCTGTATGCTGTGGTTAAATAATCAAGGGCTACACATTCTGTTCAAAATTAATCCAGCATTTATTTATTATTTTTAGTTCTTCATTCATTTTATCCAATGCAAACACTGTAATGAAAAAAGTGATGTTCTTCCCTTTCAAAATCGAAGCTGCACATTCATCTGTGCACACACAAGGATAAAACAGACATAATTATGACCAAAATAAAGTAAAAACTTAAACGGCGATGGAGTAAATGACCGTCAGTCAAAATGCAGTTATCATTTCAACACGCAGTTCAAAGCAAGAACAAAAAAAATTCAAATAAATACCACACATGAACACTGACACCCAAACAAATGTTATATTGCACAAAATATAAAACCCAGATATATCATAGATGCTTTCTCATCTTATCAAAAGATATTATTTAAATCACAACACGCGTTCAAATTGCTGACAAGAGTAAGTTCATTAAGCTGTTGTGCAGTCATGCTCGGTTTTTCATATGTTTTGAGAGCTGTATGGCACTCAGGAAAACTTAAAACTCAACAGGGCACTTTCAACACTATGGAATCGTGGATTTGTGCCAAAATGTTCAAACAAAACTCCCCCAATATCAAACAAAATTCATTCTATATTCATTCTCGCCTGTCAGACTTTCAATTTCGCCACTAGTTTTTCAGTTTCGCTGCTGGCTTTTCAGTCACTCCGCCCCGTTTTACGTTTTCGCTGCTTGAGGATTCGTTTGCAGTTCTGGCACAGATCTCTCGTGTGGGCGGGGCTTTGTCTCATTTGCCAGCAGGTATTTGAGTGACTGCTCCGTGCCCCGATTTGTGCTCAAGATCTAGCACAGCATAATGAACATATTTGATCAATACTTACAATTGATTAATCGTGGAGTTGATCTTGTGCACAAATCTCAAATCTCATACGTGATCCTGACTGGAGGCAGTTGCTGCTGTCCGTCTCAGAAGCCCGCCTATCAAAAAAAAGAAAAAAAAGCCCGGGTATCTTGCAGAGTTTCGGGGCACGGAGCCGTCACTCAAATACCTGCTGGCAAATGAGTCAAAGCCACACGAGAGCTCTGTGCCAGAACTGCAAACGAATCCTCAAGCAGCGAAAACGTAAAACGGGGCGGAGTGACTGAAAAGCCAGCAGCGAAACTGAAAAACTAGCAGCGAAATTGAAAGTCTGACAGGCGAGAATGAATATTGAATGAATTTTGTTTGATATTAGGGAAGTTTTGTTTGAAAATTTTGCCACAAATCTGATTCCATACAACACAAGACACTTCAGATGAGAAGGTAACATTAATCAATATCAAATGATATTAGCAACTGACGCAGGCTCAGAACAGGTGTAATGCAGATGTTCAGCCATGCTTATCCCAATTCAGTGTTTATGTTTGAAACAACTAAAAAACAAATATTTGGTATAGAGTAATGATGACATGGACAGCTTTGTGAAAGACTGTATACACACAAAAATGAAGCATTGCAGAAAGTGTTCCAATCTCTGCAGCAGGTATTTTAAAATAATCTCTCTCTGCTCTAACTCTGTCCATACTTAATGTCAACAAGGGCCTTTGAGAAACTGAGATGCTATTTGTTTTTGTCACAAATTAAATTTATCACATCAACACAGTTTTGTCTTTACGTTCTCTAACTGTTTGTGTAATGCATGTTAATGTTTGTTATGTGAATTGTTTGGTTTTTTTCCTCTTTTAAATAACATCAACCTGCCAGGGACTGTGGATGTAAATTAGCCTGATGGCTAAATCTGGTGCCTTTTGGGATTCATGAAGTGAACATGCTGATTAATGTACACTGTCCCTTTTTTAAAAATGCCAGTAATGTGTTACTGTAAAACATATTCTTCATGCAGAAATAATGTACATATTTAGTTCAGGTAACAGGTAACCCTGATACACTGTTAGTGGCTACTAGGCTAGATTTATATAGCCACTCCTGTGGAATAAACCATTTGTCCTGAGGGATGTAATACTTCCAGCAAAACACAGTAACAAAGTACATGTTCAAAAGGAAGGAACTGAAATGTGTTTTGTGCTGTTTAATACTCGAGAAAAATAGCAAACTATATGTCCTGCTAAAGCTAAAGCTACTAAAGCTAAAGCTAGACCTTTATCTGAAGGACGGAAACTGTGGATGGCTGTGTAGGCAGGACAATCTTCTGAGTGGTATCTGGAATCAATGGCAGGAAAGTGACCCAATCCAATTTCAGTCTATTCTGTTCCAACACCAAAGTCACCACACAAACTTGCAGAACTCAAAGCTTCTCTTATCAGGATCAGCTGCCAACATATATCTGTGTGAGAATACAATCAGAGGCTATGAAGGGCTCTAAGACCCCTGATCAGGCTTGACTTTATGTCCACAGAGGACTTGAACTGGTTATACTAAGTAAATCCTGCAACATTTGAATTCTTTTGATTGAGTAAGACTTGAATTTAGTAACAGGGGGACTAATTTCAGTTTGACAGTGCAGCAATTCCCAAAAGTATATGCCATAAAAATGATAAAGCATGTATAGGTTTGGTAAAAACCACTATAAAATGGCCCATTCATTTCAATCATCAGTCCCTCAAATGCTGTAAAAAAAAAAAATCCATGAGGTAAACTGAAGACAGTGGCAATATTAAGTGAGATTCAGTCCCACTATATAAAAACTAAAATCTTTTTTCATATTATTCAAAGTGTAACAACTTTTTTCTGCCTCTGAAATGTCTCATTCTCACATTGATACCAATCGCCACCGCTGAGGAAAACATAAAATAATATTGCATTTCTCCCCGCCTGTGATGTCCACAGAGCGGCCGCTAGAGGTCGCAATTGGGGTTTTCATTTCTGGGACTCTTATTTTGAATTGAGTGTGTGTTTGTGTATAGGGTCTCAGTGTCAGGTGTCTTGTGTTTTCATTCAAGTGATTGTGTGTTGTGATTGGTTCTTGTTCGAGTAGGTTCTGTATTTAAGTTCTAGGGTTGGTCAACCCTCACGAGTACCCTGTGTGTTTCCTACACGTAGTCCCTTCCTGATGTGTCTGCTGTTAGTTGTAATTCTGTTAGCCCCTTGTGGCTTTTTGTTTTTGTTATTTATGTAATGAAATTCCATCTAATGGAACCTGCGCTCTTGCGCCTCGCCTCACTCCCCGAGCACCAGACGTGGCACCGCCCCCTAGACCCGCCCCTTGCTAATCATGGTATGAAAGGACAATACATTATGATCTCCCTTCGACGTTGACTGTAATGATAAAACAAAGAGAGCTCTTTGGCCAAACACTATGTAATAAAAGGAGTGTATGATAAAGATTATCTTTATGATTATCAAATGAATGTATGTTAGTGTAAGTGCAAGTTTGAGAAACCAATAGACAGTGTCTGAGTGTGTGATTAACACACATAAGGCGGAACGGTTTGCCAGCATGCATGAGTTATTTAAAAAAATTATGCCCATGGATGATCTGTGTAAATATGTCTGTGTATGGAAGTGTAGCAAAATATTACTTGGCTGTGATATTCTTTTTTAAATAAAATCAATAAATTGATCAACAAAAAACATCAGTTCAAATGTATCTATTATTGTGTCAGCAGTGATTAGATCCAAATCTGCATCATGATAATGAAGATTTGAGTTTTACAGAAGCACTCAATTTCATGCAGTTCTGCCACAGTGTATTTATCTCAATTTCTTTCACTGTTTTAATGTTAAAATTTGTTTTTTTTTTTAAATAAGTGAGAATGGTTATTGACTGTCTGCATTTCTCACAATAAGGACAGAGTTGTGTGTGTTTGTGTATGTGCACATTTCCAGTGGTATTTCCCATGTCTCAGTGTGCAGCTCCACAGGGGTTATCTGAGGTTTGGCAGCCCATGTTGGAGTATTTGACCTGAACTCTGAACAGGGTCCCGTCTGCACACATACACAGCTTATACCTCTCCCGCCCCTCGTCAAAATACAGCTCACTCCCAAGAGAGGTGTTTGGAATTCGGGATGGACTGAACATCACTGAGCCATTCAGGACAATGCTGTTCTCCTGCAAAAGAAAGCAAAAAAATGATGCTTACATATTCGATGATGCATACAGGATGTGTAATGAAAAATTCTACTAGAACTTAGTATCCAGTTTGAAATCAATTAACACTGTTATCGGTACTTAAATGTTCACGGAAATTGTCGGCAGACTACAACAATTTTCAACAGGCGTTGCAGTGGGAAAACATATATTTTGTTTTCAATATTTTGTTTCGTCATCAACGAAACAAAATATCGTCATCAACGAACATTTATCACGAGACAAAAACGAGACGAGACGCAACGTAAATATAGAGTGTTTGGACACATTGTCAATACTGTATAGTCCCTGTATTGTGCCAGGGAGAGAGAAATGACACACACACACACACACATAAAATCTCTCTCTCTCTCCCTCTCACACACACACACACACACACACACACACACACACACACAGACTACAGAGTCTCACTCTGATTTTGGATGAGTAAACAGCTGTAGGTGGCTCCTGAACTCACCGGCTGAGTTGGGTGTGGAGGGCGAGTTGGCCTGGCTGCCCTGAGCGGACGCACTGGCTGCGGTGACGGCGGTCCTGGCAGCGTACATGTTGGCCTCTTCCTGGAATTTGCCGATGTTCTTCTTGTATCTGATCCTCTTGTTTCCAAACCAGTTGGAAACCTAAGAGACACAGGTGGGCACAGGTGGGCACGATCCGAAAAAATATCTTTCAGGAGAAATATGTAAACTAACACTCCTCCTTGATTAAAACAGTCTGCAGCTGATTATATAACTCTGTGAACATTTATCATTATTATACACTACTTTACAAACCTTTTATTATAATTTTTAATCAAATTATTGAGATTATTGTAATTCTTCTGGAACCCTTCTCAAATCCAGGGTCATATTTGATCACATATGTTGGTACATTTAAAAATACACTTGAATGCAGAAAGGTAGACGATGTAAACCATAGAATGAGATGTTTAATTTTTGTATTTAAAAAGTAATTAAAAAACTGTTATTATTATTATTATTATTATTATTATTATTATTATTAATTATTATTGGCTTTTTCATGCAATATCAGTTGAGGGGTGTTCGGCTCTTTGTAGTGCAGCAATGTAAAATTTTTAATCCCTTTTTAAACTTGTGACATTGAGGAAAATACATGAATTAACAAGGAAATAAAGTTTTTCAAAAACTGCATTCATTTGTCCCATTTACTAAATCAGCCTAGACATAAAACGCTGCTTGTTTGGAAATGCCATTAACTTTAGACAGTTGTCTACATGGATTAAATTATATTGCACTGCCAGATACTGTGATAAAGATATAACAATATATTAAGAATGTATTAGTAAATTGTTGGAGTTGTTAAAGACCGGCCTGCATTATTTTGGATCAGAACAATTGACTGATTAACAGATTCTGTGCATGTTTTTGTGGTATCAGGATCACAACAGGTAAAAGTGCAGCATAATCACAGCTGAGGTCATGAGTCCTGCTGCTGAGAGCGGCCGAACCTGGGACACTGTGATGGAGCACTTCTTGGCCAGCTCCTCCTTGGCCTCCTCGCTAGGGTATGGGTTACTGAGGTGGGAGTAGAAGTATTCATTCAGGATCTCTGTGGCCTGCTTGTTGAAATTTCGCCTCTTTCGTCTATTGTCAAAAGAAAAGAAAAAAAGACATTTTAGAATAACACTCTGTAATAAGAAAGATGCACAATGTTGAGAATTAAGTTAATACATTTGATTATTAAATGAATGCCCATTTTGGTTCACAAAAATCATGTCAATTGATACATTTTTTCTTGATCACAAAATACTCGTCGTTGAGCAGTATCATATTTAAATCTACATAATATTAGTAATATATCTATCTACACACACATGCGCGCGCACACACACACACACACGAATATATAGAGACTTCTGCAAAAATATAGCCACCCCTTGATAAATAACATATTTTGGTCATTTTTTAATTGAAAAGATGCAAATACATTCTCTCTAGGAAATGGAAAAAATGCACAATATTTTCAGCAAACACTGATGCATAGTTACTTTTATGCCATAAATTGAACAAAGATAAAAAATAAAAACATTATTGTGTCACTCTGTAAAAATTTGGGCACCCTACATAATCAGTACTTAGTAGCACCTCCTTTGGCAGATATCACAGCTTGCAAACACTTTTAATAGCTAAAGGTCTTTCAATTCTTGTACTTAGGATTTTCTCCCATTCTTCCTTGCAAAAGGCTTCTAGCTCTGTGATATTCTTTGGTTGTCTTGCATGCACAGCTGACCAAAGAATATCACAAAGAATATCATGTTTAAATCAGGGGACATTGATGGCCATTCCAAAACCTTCAGCTTGCATCTCTTGAGGTAGTCCATGGTGGATTTCGAGGTATGTTAGGATCATTCTCCTGTTGTAGAAGCCATCCTCTTTTCAGCTTCAGCTTTTTCACACATGGTGTGATGTTTACTTCCAGAATTTGCTTGTATTTAGTGGAATCCATTCTTCACTCCACCCGTGCAATGATTCCTGTGCCACTGACTGCAACACAACCCCAAAGCATGATAGATCCACCCACATGCTTAATAGCTGGCAAGGTGTTCATTTTATGAAATGCTGCTTCTTTAATTCTCCAAACATGCCTTTGCTGATTGTGGCCAAAGAGTTCTACTTTAACTTTGTCAGTCCACAGCACTTGTTTCCAAAACGCATCAGGCTTCTGTAGACGTTCTGTTGCATTCTTCTGACGCTGGATTTTTCAATGGGGATGCAGGTAAGGTTTTCTTCTGCTGACTCTTCCATGAAAGTCTTGTGGAATGGTGCACCACCACTCCTGAGTCTGCTAAATGTTCCTGCAGGTTTTTTGCTGTCAAATGGGGGTTTTGATTAGTCTTTCTGACCAGCATATGAGCAGTTCTCTCCGAGAGTTTTCTTTGTCCTCCAGATCTCATCTTGACCTCTACAGTCCCCCTGAACTTCCATCTCTTAATTACATTTCTCACTGTGGAAACTGCAAGCTAACAATGCTTTGCAATCTTCTTGTAGCCTTCTCCTAAATTGTGGGTACAATAACGTTTACACAGCTGCTTAGAGGAACCCATGGTTGTTGAATGTCCACAAGTGTTTGACCATAGTTTGAAGAGTAATAGTATTTGTAAAGCTTTGAAACTGGCAGCAGCTGACATTTACTAATGACAGCTGTTGGCATGCATTAGATCTAATAAGCTGATTAAGGTCTGAAACCTTCGGGCGCACAAACTTTTGTACAGTGCCATAACCATGACTGTGTTTACATCTTTTCAATAAAAAATCACCAAAATCTGTTATTTATCAAGGGGTGGGATTCCAAACTTCTGAACATTAATGAATAATAATTATTATTAATTATCACCTATTTGAAGGACTCTAACAGTGTTTATTGAAAGTGTGTGGGAGGATTAGGCGGACAAACCTGGCATCCAGAAAGCGAGAGCGGAGGATCATGACGGCTTCGCAGGTGCTCTGTTTGAGCTGCATCTGGATGGAGCTGAACTTGCGGTGGATGATGCTGACCATGCGCTCGATTTCTTTGGGTGAGATCGGCCGTGTGCGAGACTGTTCACGCAGGAGGTTCATCACATGGGTGGTGAACTCGTTACAGGCCTAGACACACACACACACACACACACACACACACACACGCACAATTACATATTATTTACTTTTAAGCTTCTGACTCCACTGATACTATAATACACTTCAAAATGTAGCCTGATGTCTAGGGCTGTCACGACTGCTCAATTAAAATGGATTACTCGTTAAAAAAATGAATCATTTTGAAGTCATTGATGAATTGGTTTAGTGATTACTGGGCATTCCAGGTCATTATACCTCCTTACTGTACACAATACACTGATTTGTTCTATTAAATGGCCATAAAATACGACCAACTGAAGAATTTGCCAGTTCAACATCACTGGTTGCTGCTAACAGACTTGTTATACAAACAGGTTATAATGCTGTATATGTGTGTATGTATGCATGTATGCATGTATGTATGTATATACACACATATTGCCTTCCTAGTAATAAATGAGAGACCTCGAGTTCAAACCTGAACGAGCTGAAACACAGAGTAAAGAATATGTTACTTGTACACGTTACACGCTAGCAGAAATCAGCACCATCATATTATTTTTAGAGTTAAAGAATACATTTCTATATTATTTGTATTATAAAACTGGTGTTTTAGAATTGCATCTGACTCTCAGCGTAAAACAAAATTCTAAACCTCATGAAATAAAGTCATATGATTTCATATAAACTATAAACTATCATAAACGTTTTCTCAAACAGGTTCAGGTTTCTGTTAATGGATCGATTGACACATAAGCCAATAAGTCTTATTTAAATATCTAAATACTCTTATGATAAAGCTTTATGATTAAACAACTAGATGAGATTGAGAAACATTATACTTAATACAGATCCATAGCTAAATGTCAATACATTTGAACAAATTTGCCATTTTAGTACATCTAAGAGTTACTCTATCTATTTATTTGTGGTAATAACTGAACCCAGGCTATTATTTTCCACTATGCTGAAATAAAAAGCATTTTTGGAGAACCTGCATGCTTCAGGTTGTTTCAGTGCACTATACTGATGTGTGTGTGCGCATTAATAACTGAACCCAGGGTCCCGTTTTCCTCACCTGTTCGTATTTCTCCAGCTCTGTGTGGTAGATCTGACGAATCTGAGACAGTTTTGCTCTGTAATCTGAATGTTCAGCTGAATTGTCTGCTCCTGCTCCTCCGGTGGCAGCGGCAGCGGCGGCGGCCGCAGCAGAGCCCCCGCCTTTCTCCGGCCCGGACACGCCCTCCGCTAACAGCATGTTGTCAAGTCGCATCAGCTGAGGATCAGGTGGCTCCTCTTCTTGGGCTCCACGGATGCTCAGCACTGGGGAAAGAACAGAGAGGGAAACACTGCTGAGAAACCATTCTGGTGAGGATGCAAACCCATTTAAAGCGATATTTTGGAATATAGTAAACGTATCGCGGGTGTCATGTTCCAAGAGAACCCGCTTATAGTGAACAACTGCACTGTCATGATTTGGTTAAAAAAAAAAAAAAAAAAGCCTATTTTTATAGTGTAAACCCTAAATATGCCCCCAGAGCACTTTAATTTCATTTTTTTAATAGAATAAACATACCTAAAAGGTATAATTTTAGTTGTGTTTCTATTATAGCTGATTTTTATTTTTCTTCCTTTGTTTTATCCATTTTATGCTCTGGATTATTTGTAAGCAGGGTGTCCTTAAGTGCCTTGAAAGATGCCTTTGAATAAAAATGAATAATAATAATAATAATAACTAGACTGCATTTCCTGCATAAACACAGTATTTGAAAACACACAAACATTGGTTATGTGGCCCAAAAAAAGTCTGTGAGGTATCAAGCTGGGGCCTTTTCGGACTCTAAACCACTCCCGGTTAACTCTCTGTCTCTTACCGAGCCATTTACGGTTACTGACGGCTGAAAACAGGTGGGGCAAACTGCTCATGCCTGAAAACAGGTGGCTGATGTGACTCTAATAAAAAAATCTTTTTTTTTCTGACCATATAATCAGGACATTTGAAGACCCATCACCCCAACAAACGGCTGGACATCTACACACACGTGATCCCTGTGACCTCCATAAAACAAAAATGTCAATAGATGGACTGGAATCACCACAAGACTGTAACCTGAGACTCAGCGCTTTAGAGTTCAGCCTCTGACATGCAGTCTGATATACAGCCCTCGCTTTAATACCTCTCTCTTCTGTGATAAAATCTGAGGTTAAGCACAGATCTTGGCAGGATATAAGATAATAAAACTATCATTTCATCGATTTGCACTATAATTTTGAGTAAATAATTATCTCCCGCTCCCCATCAAAGCTCGTCTTTCTTCAAAGCCAGGCAAGACGCAGATAAAGCAGAGACACATTAAAGGGGCTGTAGCACAGCAAATATTAAACCAAACTACATCCGAAGCATCACAACAGTGCCTCTGAAGTATCAAGACGAACCCTCAAACAAATCAGGCTTGTTTACTGAGCATCCTGATCAATGACTGACATTTCTGATGAGCATCTGAGGGTGTTTTGAGAAGAACTCAATGACTGCTGGCAAATTTATAATAGTTACTGATTAAGGCACAGCTAAGTAATAGCTATGTTTCAGAGAGTATCAGTAAACTCTGATTACAGTAATATAACTGGTGTAAAGCAGTCTAGAACCGGTGTTTACCCTCAGAACCCAGAGTATATGTAACGCCTGAGAGCCGATAGTGGCCACTGAAGGCCACTGCTTTTTGTTTTCCTTTTGCTGCCCTGTTATGTTTTGTTTCATGTGGGTCTGAGTT
>JBBPDE010000040.1:24485361-24495390 GCA_037974605.1 Nannopetersius ansorgii | reverse complement strand
AGGAAGCAGGCACACCTCACCAGACAAGCATACATACATACCTCGTTATGTGTGTGAATGTGAGTGTGTGTGTGTGTTTAGTCTGCGCTGAGCTGTGCTCTGCGGGTATCCCTGGCCTCATCAGATCAGTAGCTGCTGCTCTGCCTGCCAGGCGAGCTTTAATGCGCTTCTGCTCCGGCTGGCTGGCACACAAACACCGCGCGAGTGTGTGTCGCTGCGTCTTCAACCACACGTGAAGGAAGGAAGGATGACAAAGGAGACCCGAGCAGCGCCACTAAGGGGTTAATGCGCACACACACACACACACACGCACACACACATATACACACTTACGCACACGAGCATTCGGTTCCGGCGGGCTGCGTTAAACCATTACCTCTCGCCACATTGCCCTGCCAGCTCATATACTGGATGGCCTCAGCTTTCCCATGAGCACCCTACACACACATTCACACACCACACACACACACATTCACATATAGACCTACCTACTCCCTTCTCCAGCACCCCCCCCCCCAAGGTCCATATATCACATTTAACACTCTGACAGTAACAGTCTATAATGTTTCAATTCTACAAAATCACTCTGCCAACTCCAGGATAGCTGAGCAGAGACTGGGGAAAATAAATAACCCACCCTCAGCCAGACACAGTCCATTTCAGAGAGGAAAAGGAGGAGGGAGCAGGGAGAGCTGAAACAGAAAAGAGGAGAAACAGAAAGACTGGCTCGCTCGCTCGCTCGTCCGCTTTTCAATTTCCAGTGTGAATGAGCGCAGGAAGGCGTGCTAGAAATGACCACGTCACGCTGGCCGGCTCTGAAAACTGTAAACACAGTGTTTTAATAACAGAGTGCAACTCCAGACCACTGTTGGTGCTACCAGCGAACTACTTCAGCAGTAATTTATTTATTTATCTGTATTTATATCCACCTCTCCTACTGACCACAGCATTCTGTGTATATAGTATAGCGTATTTAGTACAGAGCATTTCAGGAGAGCTTATATTATATTTAATATTGTTCTTGTCTCTGTGTGTCTGTGCAGTCAAAGAATAAGACATTTCCTCAGAGATAAAGTTTTCTGATTCTCATTTCTAAAGTAGAAACTGGGCTATACGCTGAAATAAATGGAGAAAAAGTATGATTCTCAACTTTCTCTCAAGGAGGAAATACTTTAAGACTGAATTATGACACGTATTGAGTATGTTTTGTTTTATGAGTAGTATAAAAAATATTTTGTCACTTAATATTTACAATATTTTTGTCACTTTTTTATTCTTGAAAATAATGTGTGACTGTAATAAAATCTGCTACAATACATTACATTTGAATTATATAGTACAGTGTAGTAATATGTGGTTTGTCTCATAGTAGCAGAAATGGCTCTCCTCGTGAAAGGAAATAACTGTTAATATTTGTTTTCATATGTGTCACGGTACAGTTTGCTTTCTTGTGGATGCCCTGTGGATGCTGCGACTAACTTGACGTGCTTAGTTTTAGTGCAGTATGTAAAATGTCGAACAAAAATAACTGTATTCATACTTTATTAGTAATGTTTGTCGGTATAGAAAACAAAATATCGTGATAAATGATGTGTATCTTGGCAAAATATGATTAGATTCTCTCATATTGCCCATCATTACATTATTGCGACCTTTCAGATACAAATATTGCGTGAGGCTATAATATGCAAATTATATCTTTGCACATATGATGTTTTTGCACATATTCTATACATAGAATAGAGTTTTGTAGTACATTAACACTACCAGGCAACAGGTTTTTACCTCTTATTCAATCATTTCATAAACTGCATATTTTTATTCTTGTTAAATATTGGAAGGTTGTTGAGTGAACACCAATAAATGAAATGATGTCCAATAAAACCAGTTTCCTTTATAAGAAAAAAGGATCTGTAAGAGTGCAGGTCTGACTCCTATTAACTGGTTGTTGGTGATACAGAGTCAAATTCTAGATTGTCCTTAAACTTTAAAGGCACTCGTTACTGTCTCAGCACTTAAGAACTCCTTAAATATCTAACACTAGTCTGCTGATCCACATTATAACAATAATTATATTAGGCAGGTTTCCTGTAGGTCAGTAGTGATGAATAAAAATAACCTTTTTCTGGGTAGGTACTCACATAGGGGACAAACTGTATCTTTATTTGCTAGCAAAGAACACATGCAAATGTAGAAAATGTTAGTGGGTGCCAAAACTTTTGACCGGTAGTGTACATAAGACAAATAAGGCGAATCAACCAGTAACTGTCACATTACTGATTCATCAATGTGTTTTCATATAATAGAAGCAATGTTGGATTCACTATACAGAGCTAAACAATACTATACTACAATTGGTGTGACACTAGTGTCAACTCTTTCCTCATTTCTCGGCTGTTTTGTTATTTTGCCACTAGCTTCATCAGCGTTAGCCACACAAAAAGGACTTTCAATCGTTTCAGGCAGGACCAAAGTTTCCCATGTGTTCCACGTCGTAAAAAAACAAACGTTTTCTTCGCTCTACACGAGCATTAGCGCAGACATATTGTCAACTGCTCTTGCTGTTAGGGGCCATTAATTTAAATTCGCCCATTCGAAACACTTCAGTTTGTCACCATCCTTCATCGCTCACGCACCACGGAGTCAACAGCGACAAAGGGCCGATTTTTCAAGCTAATGGCAGCCCGAGCCCCGCCATTAAGCTAAAAAGGCTCTTGCTTTTCTAAAAGCCACTCCAAAATGTGGCTTGTTTCAAAAATGAATTTGAATAATTAATTACACGTTAAAATAGGGCCCCTCGCTTAAGGAAAAAGAAAATGCCATAGGGAGAGGGGCTCCGAGCTTGAAATATATATATGTGGAAATATTTATATGTATTTTTTCCCCCCAGGCTAGGAGGAGCTCTCATTTGAGGGCTAGTCTTTGTGAACGGCTGGGTTTAATGAAACAAAAGTAAAAGATAACGTCACATTTGATCATATCAACGCCGGAGCGCCTGCTCTGCCGTACCCTTGAGGTGGCACTCATCCATAATGGGCAGAAAGGAGCCATTTTGCCGGGTGGAAATGAACCAGCTTCGAGTGCTGGTCCTTTACGCCATTTTATTTGCTGACTCTTGACCCTGAGGTCACAACCTGCACTCCAACTGTCAAATCAAAGAGGGGCCGTTTCCCAATTATGGGCCGCCCGCTCTAACCAGCGCTATGATTCATTACAGCGCAGGGATGGATATAAACCACTCCGGTCTGGGACTTCATTTACAACCAAAAGCTTGTCATGAAGCAGACTTTTCATAACTGTACCACAGGTGTACATCAGTGTAAACACGGAGTATTATGAAACCTTATAGGAAAAGCAAAAAACATTGATGTTTACCATGATATGTTTACAAAGCTGGTGTTTTCCAATACAAACAACAAACAAAAGTAGCAATAAATAAATAAAGAAACCACTACTTTTAAAACATACAACTTATGTTCAATTATAAAATATAGAGAAAGCAAAAATAACTGAAAAACAAGGAAAAAAAAAACCATAATGATGAATTGTAAGGCTTTTGTGTTTGATGTTACAAAAATTTTACAAGTGTCTTTTTTTTAAAGCTCTGGCTGTTTGTGAATACCAGACAATCTACTAAATACTAAATACTAAAGTCCTACTAAGTACTAAATACTTCACAAAACTTCAGGTCTAAGCCACCGGTCAGCAAGATGAGGTAAAGCAAGTCAAAATACAGCATTTTCTAAACCTGGCGCTAATGGGCCATTCTATGTGTGATTATGATACAGATTTATTTCCATAGAAAAGTCTTCAGTCGTTGCGATATAGAATTCTTAAGATATCTCTTAAAGACAAGGAAAGCCAAATCAGAAAATATTTGGTTTCTTAAGTTTGTTTATCTTCACTGAAGCTGCAAGGCTAACATAATACGAGTGCATGTCACTCAAAGAGAAGAATCTATTACTCGTTAGTCATATTAGCCTCATCACTGCAGTGAAAACAGCGAGCAGTAAACTTCAGACGTCAAACCCGAACTGGCTGATTGACTGTATTTTAGGCAAAAGAGTGTGTAAATTAAATTCTTTTAAAGGAGATACGAAGCCTTCAGAAGTCTGATACCACTTGGTAGTGCTGGTTTAAGCCCCTCGTTGAACAGAGTGCTGAGAATTACTGTCACTTCCCTGGTTATAATAGTGCTTTAAACAGTTTTGCCACTCTTTGCTCATCTAATACTGCTGCGCTTCTGCAGCCTGCCGTTTCGCTGCATATAAAATAGAGCGCAACCCGCTTAACGGCAGGCTAATATCCATTTACTACCTTATGCATGTATTTATTCACGGAATCATTCATCTCTTCTGAGGGGAAAATAAGCCAGCCTCCAGCGCGCTACTCGAGGTCAGCCCACATGCTTTTATTTGTTTATCTGTTTTCCTTTATTTCGAGCCTCGGTGCCGCGGCTGCGGGTTCTCGCCTCTCTAATATACATGAGCTGTCCTTGTCCCATTCCTTCGCAGGGGCCACACTGTCTTTATTATTTAATTAAGTCGCCGGGTCGTTACATTAATAATTGAGTGTGAGGGGACCCTCGTGCAGCCCGAGGCGCCGCCGGATGGGCCTTTTTTTTCCTGGTGCAGAGTGTATTAAAAAATGTGTGTATTTATGTCCCCGGGGAGTCTGTCCTAGCTGCATAAAATTGAATTGGTTATATCTAATATATCCACCCCCCTAAGGGGGAGAGAGAGAAGAGAGAGAGCGAGAGAGAGAGAGAGAGAGAGAGAGAGAGAGAGAGAGGGGAGGAGGAAAAGGGGGATAAGAGGAAGGAGGAGGGGCGAGATGGTTGAATCTTGCCACTGGAGAATAGAAAAAGCTTGGCTTGGTGCAAGAAGACGCATGAAAGGCTTGACATTAATGTTGCTGAATCAAATCGATGGACGTCTGAATGCTGAGTGAGTGCGGCATTAAAGGGCGCATGTCATGAAAAAACAACACATTTTTTTGCAAGTCAGCAAGTACCTTTAGATTTGCATTTACTGATTTAGCAGCTGCTTTAAAAAAAGAAATAAAAAAATAGCCCTCACTTCCCAGGCCAAACAGCCCATATATGGACCCCAAGCTTCGAATTCACCTTTAAACCATTTAAGCCCAGCTCAAGTCACCGAAGTTACAAGGAGTGTTTCAGCCCGGCCTGCTTTTTAAACGAGCCAATCAGAACAGACGCAATTTGCATATTATTCAGGACCAGAAGCCACCTGTTTTACTGCAGTAGGTGGAAAATGGTCATATAAAAACATCTTTGTTTTTTTTGTACATAATGCAGTCATCCTAAGTGGAAAGGAATAAAATGCACTAGAAATGTTTGACATGGGCCCTTTAAGGATAAGCGAGGGAGAAGAGTAATAGAGAGAGAGAGAGAAAGAGAGATTGAGCCCACTCATTTGCGGTCCTTTGTTCTGCCACATTTAGGGATAGCTTTGTGTAGGAATCGCCAAGACAAGAGAGGTGGATTTCATCTTAAAGAGGATTAGCTCCTAAACAAAAGCTCACCAGGGCTAAACGCATTAAAAACCTCCAATAAGCTCATGTTCAAGGGCACAATATTGACATGTAAATGAATATGCGCACATGGACAAAGCCACAGAGGCAGCAGTGTGTGTCCTAGAGAAGAAAGCGGCACAGCGGAGCTCTGATAAGGCAAAACCTACTCTGTTTCCATTCCTCCATTTGTGGGGCTTTTTTTTTTGCAGAAGTCCATTTGCCTCTGCTGCTGTGCTTTTAAACAGCCGTAGCCTTCGGCTCTTCAGACGTACTGGCTTTTAACACTAAAGCACTGAGGGCAGGGCCTAAATTATTGATCCGCTGTCTGCCATCAGCACCACGGTCACGTCCCAAGCTCTGCAAAACCTTAGCTGGGGCCAAATGGGGGCCTTTCTGATTTCTGTAGTCTTCTGCTGCTGAAATAATTAGGTACATTCTCATTAAACGAAGGACAGAGGGGTTCGCTGGGGCATACATGCATTTTTGTGGAGGGAAAGGGGTGTTGTGCGTGCGTGCGTGCGTGTGTGTTTGTGTGTGTGTGTGTGTGTGCGTGTGTGTCCTCATTTTCAACACAAAGTTAGAGATCTGTCAGCAAAACAGGTCAAAGTGTCCATCTTATATGAATGTGTGTATATATATATATATTAGGTCTGGGCAAATTACCCCATTATCACATTAACGCATTATTTACTTAATGTCAACAATTATTTTATAATAATTTATCGCATTTTAGTTAATTAGTTAATTTAGTTAATTAGTTAAAGTGTGGTGCATTAATATGGACAAAAGGAATGGGACACCTGCCCCCCACCCCCAAAACAAGCCGACACGTATTGCACTCCCATTACTTAATATGGACAAAAGTATTAATTAGGCGTCTTAATATGGCCAAAAGTATTAAGACTGCCCATTACACCAACAGGGACTTTAGTGACACTGCATTCAGATACCAAGAATTTCATATAGCGTTGGTCCCCATTTGCAGTTGCTTTAATGGTTTCGCCCGCCATTCTTGTTTTTCTATAACAAAAGTAGATAAAACGTGAATGCTTTGCAGTGGCAAATAGCTTTGATTTTATATCTGCTTTGATTATATTAATGTTTAAGTTGAGATTTACAAGAAACATTACTACTGTAACTGTGTAACTGTGTTAAAAGGGAAACTGCTGTTAAAAAGCACCTTATGTTATTGCACTTTTGTCCATATAGCAGTACTTTAAAAATAAAGGTGCGTAATACACCACTATTTAATTAATTATTTAATTCTGCTATGCGTTTAATGGCTATTAATTGCAAAAAACATGCGATTAATTAAAATATATACAATATATATATATACATATTTATATATATATATACACACACACATACATACATGTGTGTACCTGCTTTATATCCAGGTACACACACACACACACACACACACACACACACACACACACACACACACACACACACACACACACACCATAAAACACGGGTGGGGTATATATATACCAACACATCCTGATACTGTATATATACAAACGTGTGTGGTTCGGTAGTGGGGAGAAGTTAATTCTCCCCCACCCTCTCCCCACCCAACGCCTGAAATATCTCGCCCATCAAATCCCCCCGCAGCACCTAAAGATGACAGGGCTCATCTAGGGCCGAATCCAGCAGATAAGGCGGCAGTAAAGGAATAATAAGGGAATAATGCGAAGAGAAAAAGAAAAGGAGGAGCGCGCCTAGGCCATCGGTATAAATAAAGACACGGCGCAGGCGGCATAATGAATTCTGAAGGCCGGGATCAATAATATCAGCACCCGGACTGAACCTTATACATACACAAAGGAGAGAGAGAGAGAGAGAGAGAGAGAGAGAGAGAGAGAGAGAGAGAGTCAATGAGAGAAGAGAGAGCGAGAGGGAGATAGAGGTGGTCTCAATGGGTCTGCATCCAGCTAGCCAAGCAGATAAGGCTGCAAAACGGCTGCCAGGTTCTCAATAAAAGAGAGAAAATGTGAAGAAAGAGAGGCGCTTCTACCTGAAAAAAAAATGTCACACTGGGCTGCATGATACATCGTTTGGCAATCGACATTGGCCGTTTTAATTCTGACAGTGCAGAAGGCTACGATATGCAAATGAGCCCTCTCACCATTCATCACTATGGTTTTCAATGAAGTGAGCATTCTGACCAATCACAGTCGCAGATGAGTGTCTGTGGGTGTTATAATGAATCCAGGCTGATATTTAACCACATGATGTGTTTCCAATAGTAATATATGTCCAATATCTTTCCAAGTCCAATACATTCAGGCTACTGGCCAGATTTTGTCTGATTTTGTGTGACACTTTATGTCAAGTTCAACTAAGGTGAACTTTCATACACAAATTTATTTCATCGACTACGTGCTCTGAAGGCCTCTTTAAGGTCCAGAGCTATGAATTTGTACTGTTGGTATCTTCCCATGTAGCCTTAGTCATACCTGTTTGGCCTGAACAGAAAATGTATAGCACCACTGCAGTTTAAAGGACTGTATTGTTGTCAGAAAAGAAAGTGTGTTTCTATCAAATGAAGGTATTCATGTGATCTAATAAAAATACATGATTTAGCTCAGTCTTCAATCAGGCCACAAAACTGCTTCACTGATTTGTAAAGTCTTTGACAATCACACTGCATACCAATACAATCGCCACACTTATTATTGTCCCTATTGATTTTGTCTGTATCATCCGAACCTAGAAAACGAGTGTTTCACATAGGAGACAGGAGGAGAGAACTAAAGAGGCTGCAGCAGAGGCTCTGCCGGCCACACACACACACACACTGCTGATGAAGTGAACTGGTGTGGGGGTGGGGCTTTCTTATCTGCAGCGGTGAGATCACACAGACTGAGGCCGAAAAAACGCTCAGTACTGATGATCCTAACACACACACATACACACATACACACACACACACACACACGCACACACAGGCTGCCTCCATGACGACAGCCATCACACTCTGCTTTCGTGAGGAGGGGGCTTTGGTGTCAGAGAGAAAGAGAAACTCACACCACACACACAGTGTGTTACACACTCACATAAACCTTCCACCAATGTCAGAAACAAACGCCACAAAAGCCAGAGAACAATGAACGTGTCGGGCCTCTGTGGCTTCCGGTGATAATAGACCTCATTATGTTCTCATTAGACCGCATAGGCGGTGTTATAATGATCCTGCGGAAGCGTTATGAACCTGTACTTGTTGAAAATCCCTCCTCAGTAAAGCCCCCCTGCATTAAAGACCACCTCTCATCAGCCTACGGGGCACTACACATCACAGCGAGGGAGGGGCGGGGCTTAAAATGGTTATAGGAAGGGTAATACTGTGTCTGAAATGTTCTCCTAATCACTTGGCCCACAAATACCTGATCTTACAACAATTCAACTCCATATCTGACCTAGCAACCATTCAATTCGATATCTGACCTAACAACAATTCTATATTTGTTTATTATACTAACCAACAAGGCCTGTGCCAGCAGCTGAATCCTCTTATTCGAAAAACCAGGGGGAAAATGGCTGCGCTAAATGATTTGTGTATTTTGATTTGCTTAATATTGAAAAAGGTATCTTTAATTTGCTGCACGCGACACCAAATATTACACAGAACTGTGTAACTGTGGAATTGTATGGTGTCTCCGCAGTGTTTTGAGTCACAAACTGCAAAACGTTTGCAATACAGTGAAAACAGAGTTACAAGTTGTCATACAAGCTCGTCTCCGATTGGACGGGTTTAGTAGTGTTGTGGAAAGTGGGCGGAGCCACGGCAACTGTCCCCCCCCGTCCTCTCTCATGCTCCATGGCAACACTGCTCCCCGATCGCTCACACAGAGCAGCGGCCTAATGGCATCCATTAACATAATTGCCGACACGACTCGCGTTCCATATCTGAGAGGCTCTCACTATCCTTCAGGAGAAAAACAGGAGGAAAGAGAGGGCGAGAGAGAGAGAGAGAGAGAGAGAGAGAGAGAGAGAGAGAGAGAGAGAAAGAGAAGAGAGAGACAGAAAAAGAGGAGAAGAGAGGAGAAACCGTGTGTTTGTGCAGCACTCAGCCGGGCGAAAGCAGCACACGCGCTCCATCCCCAACCCAAAACCTGCCAAGTCAAATGAAATCCCCATTATTTTTAATTAATCCCTAATTAAAATATATTACTCCACAGATTCCGCAAATCTCTCTTAATATGCAAATGAGGCCCATTGAAAGATATTTACATATCATTAATTAAGGTGGTGCATTCTTTCACTCTAACGAGCTGCGGTCCACACTTGCCAAAGAAAACCCCAGCCTGCGTGAGAACAGAGGGGGGGGGGCAGAGAGATATACAGAGAGAGAGAGAGAGAGAGAGAGAGAGAGGGAGAGAGAGATAGAGACACACAGAGAGAGAGAGAGAGAGAGAGACAGATACAAAGAGAGAGAGAAAGAGAGAGAAAGAAAGAGAGAAACAGAGACAGAGAGGGAGAGAGAGA
>JBBPDE010000040.1:24456086-24473953 GCA_037974605.1 Nannopetersius ansorgii | reverse complement strand
ACCTTCACACACACCATCATACACACCTTCACACACACCATCATACATCTACACACCTTCACACACACCATCATACATATGCACATATATATGGTATCCATGTGTGATCTGTAATGATTTTCTGAGATTTGTGAAACTGTCTGTAGAAAGCATTAAGGGAAGACCTGCCGTACACAACACACACAGAATGCTGTTCTACTCTCAACGCAGCCAACCTGTTATCACGGCTAATTACAGTCTCCCACCTCCATTATACATTTCTGTAATTAGGCTCTTAAAACATGATTAACATGTCTCAATTACGCCAGTCATCATTTACATAATTTATAAGCCGCTCTAATTGCGAGCGAGTTTCGACTTGAAGCTGAGTAATCACAGAAACGCACAGGAAGCATTATGCTGCTACTGAGGCATGTCCGTTTCAACGGCCCGGTGCATGATTAGCAATCAGCTTCCAAATAAAACACCAACAGAGGAGAGGCTCCCTTCTTGCGGCCGCAGCGGCGTCGACACACTTTATTATTCATTATAACATTCTGATGATTTCTGGCAATGTTATGAACATCATAATTAAAGTAAACTAAATTTTCTCTGTTATTGAGATTGCTATTCTATAAAATACCACGAATTTAAGACTGTAAAATTGAATTCAAACAAAACTTTTTGGGCATCCATAAACACCTCGTTTAATGCAAGTACTGCTGTTGAGTGCGAAAGTGTGGCCAGATGTTTGCAGTAACTCTGTGGATGATGTAAGAATTCCTGGCTGAAGCATATTAATCACTGACGCTGACACGCGGGTGGAACAGATACAATGTTCCCTCACTTACTTGACAAGAAATACAAGCAAGGACATGGTTGTTAAGTTTCGGGAGAATGTGTTCAGGAATAACGTGGGGAGGATGCTTGTCAGTGTGGATGATTTGTATTTAAGACCAGCGTAACCTTGTAGCATCTTGCTCACGGCTATTTTTTTTTTTCCTGGTGTTAATCATTACGCAGACACCTGTACTATCAACAACCGGGCTCCAACTTTCTTAAACTGTCAAAATAAATTCCTTTTCTAATACAGGAACTAAATTGTAAGAAACATGCAAACATATCTAACATTTAAACCTATTAAATCTTTTATTTATTTCACACTCTTTGAGTCAATATTGTAAAAAAAGGCCCAAAATGAGTTCAAATTGATGCACGTTAAAGTTACTTATAAAATTAGCATTTCAGAAGTTTGAGGTTTTGTTACAAAGGCGATAAGCTGTTATTAAAGCGCATGTCCAGCTAGAAATAATGTCACTGAGCTCTTGGCCATTCAAGTCACAAGATTTACAGCCGAGACTTTAAAGGGGCGTGCGATCAAAATGACAAACTAGCGTTTGGTCCAGCCTGGTGATTCGGTCCTGTGTGGCCGTGTCACTCGCATCAAAAGCCCTTCAGACTACACGGCCCTACCTATGAGCACAGAATAAAATAATTAGAGAATGCAAAGTTAACATATGTTAGGAATGTACATGCTAAATAATTATGTCTTGATTATCCAAGGCCTCATTTTACCTCGATCCATTCACTGTTTGTGTTTGTTCACCTTAATTGATTCAAATCTGCCCCCAGATTAGTTAGTGTTTGTGTGGGTGTCCATATGCTGGTCCTGGATCAGCATGTGGAACTGGAGCTTTCTGTGTGCCACAGTTTTATCACTGTTTAAGTTTTACATTTGCCAAAATTCACACAAATTCAAAATGGAGCTTGCAGCTTCTGTGCTACATGCAGGTCTAGGGCAGCACAATATATCCATTGTTTATTGCTATTGCAATTTCGGTCTCTGCAAGACTGCAATATGCAAATGAGCCTCTAATCAATCAGTGTTTCTGACAGAGCAAGTCAGAGCTCCAGGTGAGTCACTGGGTGATTTGTTGTGGAAGTGAAAGTCAAATTATTTTGACAAATCTTTACTTTTTAAAGACACTGATTTTTAGCAAGGTATTCTTTAATGGCAGATATTGTATATTTTCCTTCTATTTTATTTTTCCTTCAATCTTATATAACCGGTTTCCAGCCTTGGTTTATCCCTTATACTTAATACTTCAGCTGTTTTACTTAGAATGGATATAGGCCCTTTAATATATATGCAATCTATAAATTGTAATACAAATAATGTAATCTATATATATATCTTTATTATCACAATATTCATATTTTATCCACATGGTGCAGCCCTACAAAGGTCCCAAACCACAAACTACTACTATACTGATGCTATGATCAATGTGTTCTGAATGGTGGTACACTACTGTTACGTACTAATAAGCACTTTGTGATTTTGGACAAAGCCATGTTCTCAGAATCAGGAGCTACATGCTGTGGTCAGAGTGTTTATCCTAAGGCACTTTTTCACAGGTCTACAGAAACCGTGCTGTACCTAAACTGTACTGTGATGGTTCTGATGTTCCAGTGCATCTCAGTCCGGTGACAGAGTTTCTGATTCAATTCTCTCCACAGTTTATGGCTGGTTGACCCAAAACCGCGTCCATGGAGTCGAACCGGCACAAAGCGTTTCTGTCAGAGATACTTTTGTTTTTTATAGTCTTGCTTGAGCTTTATTTTTTTCTTTAACTGTGTGATGAAAACCGAACCCAGATATCTTGCAAGTCATGTCCTGGAATACCTTCACATTCCTTACAGAGTTTGAAATTTGTTAAGGGTCATAGAAAACTCTCAAACAGACAGTAGAGCTTGTACTTCATTCACTTCCCAGTTTTTAGTTTGTGTCTCCATAGTTAGTTTTTGCACAGGCAGTAAAAACACAACAGCCTATTTCCATGCTGCGATGATATTTAGACCCCTCCGAAAGCAGTGATGCAGGCAGCTCAACTGCGGCCCACATTTGGCCCTGCCGTCGAGCAGCTCGGGTTCGGCTCGGGTCGAGGTCGCTTTATTTGTAATGCATTCATTCGTGGAACAATCTGGAAGGTTGAACGCCAGTTTTATTTGAAGCACGTAACAGCTTTTAAGTCTCCTTGCATGTTGTTGGCCAGTGCTCACCAATTTTATTTCCGTCTGACCTCACACGTCACACTAAAGCCCCTGCCTGGGGCTGGTTATTTTGCGTGTCAATCAAAGGTCCCTTTCTTGTCAAAGGAGGCGGAGAAAATACAGATTCCAAGAAACATACACAGCATGCGTTTTCACTTATTACGTCTTCGGGCCCCTGAGGTGTGATTTCAGACATTCATGACATTTAAATCGACCAACTGCAAAGCCATTCAGGACCGAAAACTTAACATTCAACACTAGAAGTCCAATATGCTGCTCATTGTCTTTTTTTGCTCTATAAATAAACCGGCCATTCAAGCCACCACAACCCGGTCAAAGCATTAAGCGCTCTCACCAGCGTTTTCTTTACAAGCCAGTTGGTGAATGCACGAATGCCATGAATGCACATTTATTTATACACTCTTAAAAATAAACATGGCAATGGGGGGGTTTGGAGCAATGCCATATAGAAGAATCACTTTTAGTTTCTTAAACAACCTTTTAGTGGTTTTGTGTTTTGTAAATGAGATGTGAGTGTGAAGAACCTATTAAAAAAAGTTTAAAGAGCTTCAACATAATGTGAAGGTTCTACACAATTTATAGTGCTATAGTGCCATAGAACTACACATTCTCAGGTCCTTAAAAGCAATATTCAATGATAGAACCATGACAACTCAAATCATTGTTTGAAGGCTTATATGGTTCTTTATATGGCTTAAATGTTTCTCCATGATAATGAACCAGCTACATATTTTATCTTTACAGCCCCAGAACAGGTTCCGCTATTGTTACACACACACACACGTCAAAGACCCTTCCTCCCCCTTGCTATTTGACCTAGCACTTGGACACCATGTATACACCATAAAGCATGTATATGAAGCATTTTTAGTTATAATATAGTTATATAGAATTTATGCCCATATTTCAAATACAAAGGATGCATGTACATTTTCTTCAGTCATTTCAAAAGCTCTTTTTTCCCAGCAGCACACAAATGTTTATAGTATATAGTAAAACAATAGGCTGATAGTATAATAATAGTATAACAATAAGATAAGATACTTTAATACATCTGGAACGTTTTTATGTTTTATTAAAATTTTTTATTAAAATTTATTAAAAATTTATTAAAATTGTGTATATATATTTTAGTGTATATTATATTTCTAGTGTATATATGTAATTTACATTTATCTGACACATACATTTCTTTTCTACTGACTCAGCTGTGCACTTGGGTAAATATACAATTACATAAATATACAATTTACAATTACAGTTGGGCTGCCAGTAAATGTTTTATTTATTCCAGTCCTCTGCAGTAATCACTGAGTCGTTAATTGCTCCATTTTCTTCAAGAAATCTTAATTCAGACATACTTGGTAATACTTTTTTTTCTTTAGTTTTTGCTTAAAAAATGTGACAAATAACAGAGTAAACTATTAAAACTGGCTTCAAGAAATGTTTTCCTGAATTAATCTTTACCCATAGTGTTGGCCAGCAGAAGTTAATGTAGTAAAAGCGTGTGCAAGATAATCCATTACTTCCATCTGCTGTAAGAAAGTTGGCAACAGGCTGAAATCTGATGCCGAGCTCACGTCTGTCTCGCTAAACTCAGTCTATTCGTTCATGTCAGGCAGATCATTTGGAGCGGTTCCAAGGGCACACTCACTCACACAAAATAAAAACACACAAAATATGCCCATGTACATTCCCATAAGCTCAGACCAAACCCAAACATACACACTGTCTCTATGCACATCATCTAAAATCTAAAACAAATCAGACTGTTGGCACTTTCACTTGTTTTGTTAAAAGATTTCATGGCCTAACAGACTTGGACTGTTTTAATTATTATCTACAGAAATAAGGATATAATTTACAAGCAAGCAGATGGATCCATATAACTACACGCATTCATAAGCATGTAAAATAAATATGTTAGGGCTGCCAAGCCATTTAATAATTAATGGCAATCAATAATATTTTATCTGTACTCAGTCATGATTGGCTCAAATTTGACCCTAAATAATGATTTGTTCCAATTAAAAGCATTGCATTGTGTTACAGTTACGAGTGGACAAAATGTCAAAATGTATTAATCATAGTACAGTAATTTAATAATGTTATTTTTATTGCTTGAACACAGGGTTCATGAGAACTTGAACTTGAAAATCTGACATTTTCACAGGTGATCAACAGCGTCTAATTATCCTCGCCATCATGTGGTGAGAGTAGTGTCGTAATGAGTGTAAACATCGCCTTTATCTTATAAGCAGTAAACTGTTCCAGTTCCTCTGCTATAGTGGCATCTCGCTCTCATTCATACAGCTTGAGGATTCTCATTACAGTGAAGGTTCTTACAGCAAACCTTTCCATTGCTTTTGTTAGTTTGCTGCTTGTTGATTTCTCAACAGGTTGCCCAACACCTCCTGCCTTGGATACAGAACGAAGGATTATCTTAATGAAGAAAGAATGAAAGGCCTACCTTACATGTAACAGGTAACTTACATGTAGCTTGGTTTCATAGTGCACTACTACACATGATGCATATAATATACTGTGCTAAAGGCACCTATGCAAATTGTTTAAAGCCAATTTTCTCAGCCTGTGATAAAGTGTCTTTCTGACAGCAAAGTTAGATTTGTTATGTATGTAAAAGTAGTATTTTGTGAGCTGGTGAGGAGAACACAGGTTCGGTTACAGGTTCCCCCTCGATTCCTCCATCCGCAGCTCCTGACTCATTGAGTCAAACCAGGTTTCTGATGAAACTACAGTAATACCGGACTTACACATGGAAGACATTGATATACGGAACCTAAAATCACAGTAGAACGTTATTTGTAACTATTCTTTTAAGTGTCATTTCAGAATCAGAGAACTTTATTTATCCCGGAGGATATTGTTAAAATTTAGTATATGTAGTAATGTTAATTGACAAAAAACACTAAATGTTATTTTTTACTGGTGTCTAAGACTTTTAAAAGCCCAGTATTTATCATCCAAGACCTAGTTTATCTAATCAGTTCTTCATTAAATCAAATGAAAAGCTGCTCATAACGTAAAGTCAGGAACCAAACTTGTGCTCTTTTGACTGTATTCCTCCAATCTTTTAACAGTTTAGTATTTAATTTAAAAATCAATTTTTTTGCAAAATATCTTTCTTATTTATCTATAGTACTAATACCCAGCCTTTGTGTATATAACAGTGCATTTCATATTGAGTTTTTTCTACAGATTTTTATTTCACTTTATATTTTATATTGTCCTTGTGCAGTCATAACATAAGCAGTATCCTCCAGGATCAACAAAGTTTCCTAATTCTGAAACCTTTATACTCCAACACATAAACAAACACAGGTCCAAATAAGTTAATAGACACATTTTTTGTCAATCACCTTGGCTGTGTACGTCAAGAAACGCCCGGCAAAAACTCCCAAAACTGAGAAAAGCCCCCGGCTCGGGTCTGTGTCCGGCTCTGTGTGTGTTTGTGCTTGTTTGGTGGCCTGCGTCATGTTAGCTTAGCCGGTCAGTGTGTGAAAACACACGTCCGGGGTCAGGAGTTCAGGCCGGTTCTGTCTGTCGCTCGACCTGCTTGTCAGCCGTTTTACAGCGGAACGCTCGCCGCAGCCGACGCAACATGTGGGACAAACCAGGCGACTCCCACACACACGCGCACACACACACACGCACACTCAGAGCCATGTCAGTGTCAGCCGCAGCACAGGAAGAATTACACGAGCGGTGTGTGTCACTTCTCTCTGTCTGCAGCACGTCGTTCAGGATGAGATATTTTAACACGTTCGGAATTTATTATTCCTGTCACGAGAACGAGCACCACGGCTGAAGAAGAAATTACGAGTGCTGGATAAAGCCGTGGGCTGTCCTGTTTTGGGGAGCGACTGGATTTGCATTGAGTAAGATTCAACAGCTAGGGGTGTAACGATACATATACTCAGGTTCAGTACAATTACTGATACAGAGGATTATCATTTAATGGATAATGTAATGGTGTATATAAATATATATTTAAAAATCTGCTGCGCTTTATGTAAAAGATTAAACAGGGACTGATTTGGTTGATTGAGCCACTGATTTTAAATTCCACAGTTTCAAATGTTAAAATTTCAATTTTCTGGCACCATATTATATCGTTACACCTTTAACACCAACTTAAAGGTGTGTCTGATGCAGCACAATAAAACATTTATTGTTGCTTCTGCACCAAATTATGATTCACTGCCAACATGTAACAAACAAAAATCCCAATATTATTTTTCAATCGTTTATGTAGGGTTTGTCTTTTAATGCCACATTTTTTCTACCAACAAATATAACAAAACTAAAAAGAAAACTTCATACCACTTAAGATATGTACGCATTACATTGTACTTTACATTGGGGGCCTGTTTTTTTCCTACTCTCACCTGTCAGAATGGAAATGTGTGATTTGTTAGAATGGAAATGTGTCATAACTAGTGCTGGGTGGAACGAATAAAATTCAATATCAAGATCATTTCAGCATGTATCACAGTATCACACAGTAGCTATATTGAAAAGAGCATTAATAAAACAATGTGTTTTCCTTTTTTCGAAGGAAAAGTTAACCAGACGGACCATATTTACAGGAAGGAAACTTCTGCAAGGAAACACCACAACAGATAAGTTATTTTATCAATAGCATTGTGGATAAAGCTCTTTCACAATACACTAAATCTGTAAAATGATTAAAATAGCAAGTTCCTTTGAATTGTTGGATTTTAAGTGTACCACTCCAGCTAAAACCACCCCTCAGTATTGTTGTGCTACACTGCTTTTAAGTGTACAAGTAAAGACAATAAATAAAGTCTTATATGAATAGCGTTGCTGTATTTGTCGCATTGAGAATGGTGTCGTGTTCTCCAGACGGTTTATGAAGGTTAAAGCAGTCAGCAGCACTGTAGGCCATCTCTACAACCCAGACTGGCTATGGATTTAATAACCACTCCCTTTGCAATTCTCTGTGGACTCTGCGGCTGCAACAGTGTAAAAATGCATGAAACGGGCCGAACCATGAAAAAAAAAGGAAAGAAAAGAGAGGCGGAGGGGAAAGAGTATTAAAAATAACCCGACAAAAAAACGGTGGCTGGTCTTGTTTTGGGCGCTCTACGCTCAGCACATTTGCAGTAAATGTCACAGCAGCGAAGGTTTGAGCCATTTCCTCGGCGGTGGAGCCGCTGGATTTTAGTAGCGTCTGTCTGTGCAGTGTGAAATTACACCCCTACATTAAAGGCAGAGGGAACAGGAGCGTCTCACAACTCGCAGCTAATTCTGCTGCTGCTTACTGTGCAGGCACCTTTCATATTAAAAATCCCTTTATATACCCACAGATGCTCCGTACAGGTTCAAGATTTGCTTTTAACTCTGATATCTTCAGTTTAAGGACATATTTATTATGCATTTTCATAAAAACATGAATATTACACAGTTACACAATGAACGACATTTACATTGACAGGTATGAGTCTGAGTTTCTGGATATTTAGCCTGATTTTATGTCAGCAAGTGATAAAAACATGACTATTCATTTTGTATTCGTTTTGAGGTTTAAAAGTGTTTCATGTAATAAACTGTTTTACTATTTTAATCTTTCAGATTACAAACTCTTTAACATGCAAATGCAAACACCTCAATAAGTTAAAGGACACATTTTTGTCAACCACTTGACAAAAAACATGAGAAAACATGTCCAGAATGTAAATTTTCTTTTCTTTACGCAATACAAGACTGTCTACGCAGCACAAATGAATGGCAAATGACAGTATGCATGGTGGCATCTGTAATATGAGTTAAAAACATACATTGTTTCTTAAACAATATAAAGGCTTGAGTCTTAACTGGATTAGTGTCTTTATTGCTCTGTTTTGTGTCTATTTTCGGAAGTCGTGTCTCTTTATTCACAGCTAGGCTACGGCCTGAACCTAACAGAGCCTCTGTTTGAACAAACGGTCCGAAATGAAATGTGAAAGCGCGTGCTGTCGGAGACGGGAGCTTGCTTAGTCACCGCGAAAAAAAAAAGATGACATGAATATTTACAATTCCCAGGGCGGGAGTGAGAACTTCACTGAAATAGCTCAGGTGCTAAAAGGCGGCACTTAAATACCTGACAGTATAAACAAAACAAGAACCAGCTATTGCTGTGCATTCCCCCTCATATTGTACCACAAGCCATTCCTTCTCCTGTCCCTACTGGACTCATTTTAGTCCTGCCCAAACTGTTTGGCCTTGGATGACAAGAAAAAAGACCCTAGAACTTCTATTTCCTTCGCAGCACCTAATTTCTGTTGCGCAACATAAACAGTGAGCATGGCCGCTGAAATTTAGCGCTGCCGGTTCTCGGCGAGGTTGAGCCTTAATGACTGCGGTTTTAAACACATGCCGATCAAACGCTCGTGTCTGATGATCAGATGCGCCTAATGAAGTCCTGAGAGGGAGAGAAGCAACAGCAGCGCTAAGACTGAAGAATCTAAAGGCTGTGTTTACATAAAAAACAAAAGCTCTGCTCAGAGGGGGGCCGGTGGGGAGTGTGTGTGTGTGTGGGGGGGTGGGGTTATCCCCCTATGTGCACTGAAGTATGAAGCAGATAATACAGACAGAAACCAGAACAAACATTATTATTGCTGTTATTGTTACTATTATCAGTTCATTATTCCTGCTTCTCTATAGCTCACTTTGTTAAACATCAACATGTCCAGGCACCGCAGACGGAAATAATGTGGCACAATTACATCATGGCATGTTGGTTAGAGTGTATTGTCTCTGTTTGTTGTTTTAAGCCATAAAAAAGTCACCTGGATGACTTCACTGAGCTTATAATGCTAAATCAATAGAACATTAAGATCAGTTACATGTTAAAGATCATATAAGCATAACCAGAGTACAACTGATCTGGTTTTATCAGGATTTATCACAGCACAGTGTTTTCCAAAACACAATATTAGATTTAACATTAACATTATTAAAGTGAATTAACTTTGCGATAGTTTGCGATAACTGACTTTCACGACAAAAAAATGTCTTAAATACCTGAAATTTAACTGTATTTATTTACCTGTATCACACAGCATATATGCTGTGTGATACAGTTAAATAAATACAGTTAAATTTCAGGTATTTAAGACATTTTTTGTCACTTAAATAGCGGCAGCGCTATATAAGTGTATATGTATCAGCTGGCACTATGCAATCAATATTAAAATTTTCACAAATCTAAGCTTTAACCCATTCAAGACATTTTGAAGTAACACACTGAATCCCTTTTTATCTTGTATTTTTATCAACGAGTTATATTATGATGTAAACTTAAATCCATATCGCCCACCCCCTCGCATCTCACGTATGGGAACAGTAAAAGTGTGAGAATCCTGGTCAGGTACTAGCGACGTTATCCATGGCGCTGAGTGTTTTTTGCCTGGCGTGTTTGGAATGCGCTGAGCCTTCGCAGGGTCTCTGTCTGAACTCCAAAAGCTCCGCAGGTTTCTGGTTGCCAGGAACTGTGGGAAGGGAGGCTGGAGCAGGAAAGAAAAAAAAAAAGCCAGGAAGAGGTCCAAGTCACTTTGTTCTTCATCTTGGAAACGAACTCTGAGTGAACCCGGGGCGACGCCAGGCAGTTCAAAAGAGCCAGGCATAACTCTTTCACTCCTCCGAGGACCTTGCTAAACAAGACGAGGGGAAAAACGTTCGGCGGAGAGAAATCGAGGGGCCCCAACGGCGGCCCCCCGTACTTTTTTTTTTTTTCAAGATGGCCCGTCTGAGCCTTCTTCTCTGGGTCAGGGTTTCACTTAGAGTGGGCAGCTGTGGGACTTCGCTAATGCAGTCGCTTTCAGACGGGCTGGACTCCAGCCAGAGTCGACTTCCATGCAATGCAATCTCTGTAAATTATACTTCTGAGCTAATTAGTGGAAAAAATGCCAATTTTTCTGATTCCTTCCCATTTCTCAGGGCGGCTCACGGCGAAGGCAGAGAAGAAACAAGTGCCTCTCTTTGATGACGACGCTTAAAATAGTAATGTGCAAGGAAACAAATGCTTCTTTGATTTTTACATGATTCGAACGCATCAATTGGCTGCTTATGAATAAAATATGCTACAACAAAACAATTACTTTCAGCTTAATAAGAACTGTGTTGTGGTAACACACTTTATTATGCACAACTGAGGCATCTGGATTCAGAGTGCAATTTATCTGAGTGTGTCGATGTACTGATGGTTCTGTTTAGTACATTTAAAACACTATTTATTTTGGTGTATACGTGTACTGTGTATTGATAATGCATTACCATGTGTTTGAAATGAACTTTCAGTTTAGTTTATTTTCACTCTAATAGCAATAATCGCGTTGAAATACCGATGATGTATAATTTATTGAAAACGAATGCATTAATGTGCGTTTGAAACGAATTTTCAGTTTTCTTTGGTTGAAGGCAATAATCATATTGACGTACTACATTTTATATATGTGTATATCTACCACATTGTTTTTTTCATTGTACGTTTGAACAATTATAGTGATGAAGGAAGATCTTTAGTGTGGCACTAAAATGAATAGCCTTTTAGTTTAGTAAATTCAAAGCATTCATATGTATTTGAAATGAATTTTGCTTTTGTTAAGTTTCTCTCTTGCCGCAGTAATCATGCTGAACTTGTACATGTTATACAAGTGGAAACTGATGCATGTATTTGAATCAAGTAAATTATCACTTTACTTTTTGAAATGTACATTTAAAGGTGCGAGGGAAGATCCTTTATCTGTGGCACAAACATGACGAGCAGCAAGTCTGGAAAACTTTGCGGTTGTTGTCAAGGCAGCGTCCAACTGCAACAACTCTAAACCGCGCGCAAGAGCGTTCGGAAAAGCTCCTACAAGAACGCTGAACCTGAATCAAGATAAACAGTGAAGTAGCCATGTCCTGTATGAGCTGCAGAACAAAAATATCATACATCATCTTCCAGCACTGTTTGCTTTATACTAATACATGGTTTTGTTTTGCATTTTTTTCCCTCCAACATAATCGGTCACTACCCGATCTGGTAAGTATCTCACCTCTCATACAGCCATAAAACTAATCTGGGTGGATAAAAGCTCCTTCTTCTATTATGTGGTATGATGAATCAATAAACTTCATTGCCTAATTTAATTAAAAAGCAATTAAGATTTACTGATTCAATAAGGATATAGAATAGTTGAGAGGCTCTGCATAGTTTGTTATTGGTTCATTACAGACTTTTTTATTGCTTGGCCTTTAAAAACTGCTCATCAAAATAATCAGAGGACTGTTTTATTATTAATAAGATCAATAGAGATGGCCCTATTGTTGATATACATGATGTATGAAGCTACTGGTCGAAGGCCTGGTGGTTAGGGAGTTGCCCCTGTGATCAGAAGGTTGTGGGTTTGAATCCCAGAACTACTAGTGGCACCACTGAGTAACTTACTCCTTTGAGTAAGGTACCTCCCCCACACTCTGCTCCCTGGGCCCTGTGTTCCTGACCGCTGTGAATGGGTTCAATATAGAGGACGAATTTCACACTGTTCACACTGTGTGCTGTGGTGTGGTGTGTTCACGCATGACAAACATTTATTTTACTTTACATTACATGTCTTTGCAAAGCATCAGAAAAGGACATTACAAGCCACATGACTGTTCACCTGACTGTCCGTCTTATTGCTCTGGTCAGTTATTTTCTCAGGAGCCACCAGATATGTAAGGCACAGGGATTCAAAACTTAATCCCATCAATAGGATTCATCTCGGCTCTGCTAAGTCGTACTTGGCTGGGTTTTACTCTCCAGGATCCTCATAACCAAGCTGATGAAAGGTTTCTGCACTTTTCAGCCAAAGTACAGCGACATCAAATGAACAGACACACTGCAAAAAAAACACCTGATAAAAGTAATTAAACCAGCTGCTCCAAAACACGTAGGCCTTGAAATGTGGATTATGCTGAACTTCAAGAAATACTAAGAAAACAGCATAACGCACACTTTGTTCTATTAGAACTATTAAATGTCTATTCAGGTAATGTAGGTGTCAAATTGTAGATAAGATAAGGTAATAAGATAATAGAATTGTAGATAAGGTAGTTGTAGATAAGGTAATAAGATAATAGAATATAAAGCGCAGATAACCTTTCTGTAAGAACTTGCATATTCAATGTTCTCAGAATTCAAAGGCCTCAGAATAAATAAGCTAATAGAACACAAGGTGCAGAATACTGGTCTGTTAACTTTTAGAACTTCAGTCAGTTCCAAATTTAATGTACATCTCAAAATGTAGATGTGGTTGAACACATAATGTTCTATAAGAATATAAGGCACAGATTACAGTCGATTACAAATTTTACAACAACCAGTGTACTTTTAACAACTCAACTCTGATTCACAGTGTGCCAAACTCCAGCCAGGAACCCTAGAATAACTACAGTCTAACAATAATGCCATAAACTTCTATATGCTGACAGCCAACAGAAAGTCATGAGTCACGCAGCAGTATCAGTCCAGCCTGAACCACAATTCCAGCACGATGTTTGGTCGAGAGTATACCCAAACTAAAGCAAATTAAAAATAAATACCCTTTCAGCATGATGCGAGCCATCTTTTTGACAAATCTGGAGAGAAAGTCCAATAAACATATTCTGACACATTACAGCGCCACTCGTTCACTGTATAAACCGTCCACTCTGCTGCTCCCATGCTAAAACAGACACACAGCAGGAATCCTTAAAAATGTTATTCTGCATAAATAAAATCAGCACTGACCCATTTGAGGCGACCCAGAAAAGCACAGCGTGTGCTAAACGGACTCACCTGTTTTCTCCTTAATTTCGCATAAGACGTTGAAGAGGGCGGGCTTCATTCTGTGACAGTTCAGGGCATGTTTCCTATGAGGAAAAAAGGAAAATAGGAATCTTAAGGTAAAAGTGACATTTCAAATCTCTGGAGAAAGAAAATTCGTTTTTAAAAAAGGGGCCCGACAGCTTGAGTATGTGACAGTCATGTTGAATATCATGAAAAAAATAGCCTAAAGTTTCACAATGGCATAAATGAAAAACGATGTGGGCTGCTGTCGACGCTTAAAGAACGAGCGGAGAAAAAAAAACAATGACGCGACAAACTACGGGCAATAGCGAGAGGTGAGCACTGTCAACGGATAAAGGATTTATGCTTTGTGGTATAAAGGCCCCCATACCCAAGAGGCTACAGGCTAGTACATGACGTTTTGAAAATAAATCTCACCTGCAACATAACATCGACTCTCTTGAGTAATTACACCCAACTGTAATGAAGCGAACTGGCAAATGACTATGAGCTGACACTGAGTTGCACTTCTGAGAGCCCAGATTACACAGTTATTCAGCTTGTTTGCGAAATGCATTCACGAGTTTTGCTGCTGCGGGGAGCAGAGAGTGGAAAATTAATGATATTTAGTGTGATTTTCATTGAGACGGAAGTGGAATCTCTCTGCAAAACACTCAGACTGAGGCTTTCTAGCAGTCAGTGTGGTTTCCCTCTTTTAACACTGTAAATCCAGAAGCTGCATGCAGATTTTTGTAGCTATAGAGTTGAAATTGTGCTATGAACATTTTTTAATATGAACATTTTACTGTTTATTATAAACTGATTTGTTGCTACAAGACGTAAAGTAGAAGGATAAACCGGAAGTACGAATAGCATGACTTTTATAAATGATATCTACAATAGCATGTAAAGTATATTACAGTAAACCCAGGTCATTACATCATTATGCTACACAAGCAGTCTTGAGTATTAGAAGATAACGGGAGGTGATAGTCTACACATGTAGGGATATATGAGTGTTATATATCATTATTGTAGGCATATAGTCAAAAAACTGCAGTATTAAAGACATATAATGTACATGTTTTGCACTCTTGGTGCCTATACTGCTCTTAACACTGGAAATCCAGAAGCTACATGCAGTTTTTTTATGGATTGGAGCTGAAATGGCCTTTAATATGCACATTTTATGGTTTATAGTAAACAGATTTGTTGCTTCAAGAGGTAAATTAGAATGATAAACCTGAAGTTTGACTATCACAACTATTATAAAGGATTTCTACAGTAACAGTGCAGGATTTTCTATGGGAATATTACAGAAAACTCAGGTCATTACTTCAAAGCAACTATAGGATGGAACCAGGGGAAGATAGGAGTGTTAAATATTATTATTTTAGACATATAGTTAAATAATAGCAACGTTCTAGACCTTTAATATACATTTTTAGCATAATTGGTGCCTATGCTGCTTGAAAAGCATTACTATTGTAAATGATATCTACAGTAACAGTGTAGGATTTTCTATGGGAATATTACAGTAGACTCAGGTAATGTCTTTATTATGCAGAAGTCTTGGTTATCAGATAATATTACAGAAAGCAATAGTTCACACTTCAATAAACTACTGTTTGCTATAATTATAATTATTATTATTATTGTTGTTTTATTTACATAGTTGTGTTTTGAAGGAAACAAGAGAGGAAGCATTGCTACACTGCAGAAATATTGTAGTAGGGAAAATAGGAGTGTTATATTTTGTTATTGAAGAAATATAGTCAAATAATAGCAGTCTTATAGATATTATAGATGTAGATTTGTGGCACTATTACTGGCTGAAATGGCTAGAAAATACTACAGAGTTATGAAATAAGCATGCTTAAAGACATAATCAACTCACCTGGCCTGTGCTTCGTCCAGACTCTGGTCGGTAATTGTCATAATTTGCTGTAAAATGTCTCCGATGTCCTGTTTGCGTCCCTCTCCCTCCGTGCCGTCCGGCATGTGCTGCCCCAGGCCCGGGTGGCCAGCCATGCCCACCCCGTGAGAGTGCATCAGCCGCGGCTGCTCGTCCATCCTTCGTCCGCTGCCTTTTGGGCTTTTTTATTTATTTATTTTTCTTTTTACCTTTTTTTTCCTTATCTTTCACTCCAAATGCACCAGCTGCACTCCTTTCTTTTTTACGCTTAAATATTTTTCTTCTGTCTCCTCAAGCAAGAAGAGAGGCGAAGTTGGAGCAAAGTAGGGATTTTCTTTTCTCCTTCTCTCACACCTCTCCCCTGATTTTCCTTCTTTCTGTCCTATTTAGACCTCCGAGAGCCCACTTCAGGATAACGGTGAACGAATGTGGAAGAAAAGATGACAAAGAGATAGAAAGAGAAAGAGAGCAAAGAGAGTCTGGAGGAGAGCAGGGAGGAGGCAAAGAAGCGAAGCCGAGGCTGGCAGCTGGTTCTCGGTGTAATCTGATCTGAAGAGACGCTTCGTATCGGGAGCCCAAAAGGAGCCACTCCTGCTCTGGAAAGAAGGAGAGAGAGATATAAAGAACTTTATACAAGCCTGACAAGCTGATATTTCTCACTTCTGGTGGGTTTAATCCTCGAATTTCTTCGAGATTTTCAACATTTTCTTTCTGATAGAGAAGCTAAAGATGCTAACTGATGAAAAAACAAAATAGATCGCCGAACTGAAGCGCAAGCTGCTCCGCGTTCGAACACAAACTGACACTCGCCACACCAACAACCCCTGCCCCGCCCACTGCCAAACGTGATTGGACAAAAGCATCGCTCCGGTACCGCCCCCACACCACTCGCGACACGCTATTGGCCGATTCAGGCCTTCTGACACCGCCCACGCGTCCTCCCTGTACGTCAATCATGCGCGGTGGTGGGCGTGGTCTCTGTCAAAGAGCTGGACAACAACAGACAAGTTGAACATAAAAAGTGCATGCACATAATAAATAAATATATGAATATAAGTATCGGGACGCCTGAGAATGACAATAAAAGACTTTAATGACATTTCATTAAAATCCATAGACTTTATTATGGGTCCTTTGCATCTGCAACAGCTTCCACTCTTCTTGGAAGGCTTTCCACAAGATTTTGGAGTTTCTGTGTGAATTTGTGCTCCATTCATTCTGTAGAGCATTAATGAGGTCAGACACTCATGTTGGATGAGAAGGTCTGGTGAGCAGTTTCTATTCCAGTTCATCCTGAAGGTGCTGGTTGAAGTTCTTCCACACTGAACTCATCCAGCTGTGTCTTTATGGTGCTCGCTTTGTGCACTAGAGCAGAGTTATGCTGGGATAGAAAAGGTTCTGGGTCCACAAATCTGGAAGCATGCAATTGTCCAGGATGTCTTGGTCTGAAAAACAGGTATCCCAATACATATAGTGTATTTTGTCATTGAGTCACTTATTTAAGGATTTATTATTTATTATTTATAATAGGATTTATTCAAGTTGGCTGTGGCTTTTCCCAAAGCAAGTGTATGTTCACAACAGGTGGAGAAGATGTTTCTGTCACAGTGTAGGTCAGTCCTGAAAGACATCCTCATTTACAAGCGGAATGAGTGTTCAATAATAGCCCTGCTGGTGACCCTGCTCAGCAGGGCAGTGACACTGACAAGGTAGTGACGAGTATATAAGGCGCAGAGGTATTGTGGGGGTTTGCTAACATCACTGTCACTGCTGGGCTGCGAGTAGTCCACTCAAGAACCTCCAGCCTAGAGCAGGTCTGTGGTCTGAGAATGATGACTGATGAGGGAGGATAACACAAACCGAGGATCAACAAATGAGCTTACAGTCTCTAACAGCCTCTACAGTGGTATACTTATATATTTATGGGCATATTTATACAAATATACACACATATGTATAACACATATGTATTAGTTCTGTAAACACTGCATCATTTCTCTTATTTTGATTTTGTCATTTACTTTCAAGTATTTAAATAACAATCATTTTATTTGGAAATGAGGAGAAATACTGTCAGCAGTT
>JBBPDE010000040.1:24422210-24432632 GCA_037974605.1 Nannopetersius ansorgii | reverse complement strand
TCTCCACATCATTGCATTCAGTTTTTATTCACAATTTGTTTAGTGTCCCAACTTTTTTGGAATCCGGTTTGTAAATTCTGTGTCGTTTCTAAACGTAATTTGATATTTGTTGAAAGGTTGAGTTTTATATATATATATATATTTCTTTATGATGTAGCTGAAGCAAAGTGCCTAGCATCTATGTTAGCACTTTCAAAAGAAAAGGATAAATACTAAAAAGCAAAGAAGCAAACATCGGAAATAACTGACTTCATTTGACATGGGGAGATAATGATTTGTCGGTGAAACCTTTCTCTGAAAGCAACTTTTTAAATTAAGCTATTCAATTAAATATATTCATTATTATAAATTCAGCCAAAGTAAAAGGCCTATGTTTCCAAATGGTGCAATAAAAGACAATACAGTCATGCCAGACATGCCGAAGTTCTAGTTCTAGGGAAGCCACCCGTTTTTCTTTGTAGCTGTAGAAATGTGCAGTTTTAGATTTTGTCTGGGCAGCAGACTTGGCTAAAGCTGTTCAACAGTCTGCTTTCACTTATGGTCATTTCTTTATTCGCCAGCATTCCTGACCAGATTTCTGACTGGATTGAGGATTCTCTCATTTATTCTCTGCAGATAGAGTGCAAGAAATCAGCCGGTGAAGTTACCATATTAAACCAAACCGAAAGGAGCAGCTTGACTTATTAGCATATAGCATAATAAGTCATGCATAATAAATTAGCATATAGTATAGATAACACTAATTTGTTGCTACATTTGTTAGCTTCTTTGAACCATTCCCTTACTTTCAAAACCTAAAACTACAATTAACCATAACGTTGATCCAAATCTCTAATCTTGAGTTTCACCATTCGCAACTGGATTAGAGATTAGCAACCAGATAGCACTGATAGAAATGGACTGAAAGCAAAGTTTGGCCATAGAATCAGAACAATTCATGAAGCAGGAGCACAATTTGAAGCTTTACAAATGTCTTGTGAAGGTGGAAAGATGTTCTGGCCTTCCTTACACCCATCATATCCAACTTCATTATGAAGCAGCAGACAAACTGGATGGTACAAACCCAGATGCTGCCAACCGTCTGGTGCCCATGCGAGTTCTACCGAACAATCCAGAATTCAGCACATGCTCAGATATAATAGATGATGAAACTGAAGGACTCGAGTGTGCAAGAGTATTTGAAAGGGAAAAAAGAAGGAGAAAAAAAATACCCAGCCTGCTGCAAAGGAAGCGTACTACAAGACACTGCAGATGAATATGAACGCTGGATTTAGCTTTGCACGTTCAAAGCCATCAAGGAGATGCAAATACAGTGACATTGCCCAGAGCAACAGGAGCACCCTGTTGAGAATGTAACACTCCCACTCCGAACGGACAGGGAATTCACCCTCGGCCTCATCGTTGCTGCGAGTTGCGGCAGAAAAATGGGCTGCGCTGGCCTCTTTTACTATTCCCCCAATGATGTCTGTAAATTTACAGCCTGCTAGCAGCTGAGAAACATGGACATACATTTTCCACTACAGTCCCCAAACAGCCATCGGTCAGAAATCTCCGAGCCAAACCTGAGCTAAAGAAGACCGGTTTTTAGTTAGAGGCTAAAAAAGCTAATTTCCACAAGTTCTCCAAGACATGTTTGGTGTCTAATGTAATGAACACGCTACTTGACTCATGTACGACATCCGTAAACAAGGAAGAAATTCAAGTGCTACTGTTTTTAGCCATGCTAATGTACATTTGTCCACGTTTATAGATAACATTGTATTGTACAGTGTCAGAAAACACACAAGCAAGCCTTCTTCAGATTAGTGAACAACCTGACACAGTTTGGGATGAGGGGGTGATGATTTAGGCCTGCATCTAGCCTCATGCTAACATTGCCATTATTTTACATTACAGTCATTTGGCAGACGCTTTTATCCAAATCGACATGCAGTGGAGGAAAAACACTAAGGTTTCAGAATGGCGGGGGAACTAAAGGAGAGTTCTAATCTTTAATCTCTAATCTAATGCCAAATCTTTAGAGTGGTGCAAGAAGATGTAAGTCTCTTCAAACAGAAAGTGCCATTACTTCTTTGCTAGAATGCCATTACTTGTTAGTGACTCTAGTCAGTGCAAAGCTAATGGAGGAAACTTCTCACTCTAAATATTCCAGGATTGATTGACGTTTGGGGTACGAAGCAAAGACGTTTAAAATTAGATCAATGCGATTTTCCATTCAGAATTTAAGATCACATATATAGCTGATGTTGTAAACGCACCTGACAGAGTAAATAACATCAAGTCCATCACGCACACTTTCTCTCTAAATGCTACGCCCTCCATAACTGCACTTTAAATTCATACCAACAGCACAGCATGGAAAAGAAAAAAACAAACAAAACAAAAGCATCCCAGAGAGGGGATGCCAGTAAGAATGCATATAGACGCAGTGATTTATTCAGAACCTGTTTGGACACGTTTCGCTCTTGCTGCAAGAATAGCAGCTGAAACGCTGAGAGACTGTGACTTATTCAATTCACTGTCAGCGCTTTATAAATATTTATCTTGCATGATTTGAAACATGACATTAGGAGGGGGAAAAAAGAGCGTGTCACCTGGTGGAACAAGGCGAGAGAGAGAGAGTTTGAGTGACAGCGCTAGCAGATGCCGTATCGGCGTGCCTGAGATTACTTGTGTTAGCAAAGCAACACGTAGCCTAGCACCGTCATCTGCCCCCGAAACAGACGGGTGTAGGAACTAAAGATAAACAATACGGGAGTAGGCCGGAAGATCTGTGCCGTCACCCTGAAATTAGAGCAAAACTGTCATTCACCAAAGGCAAATAACAGCGGGGGGTCCCAGAATAACATTCCGGGGCCCTCATCCATCCAACACTGAGGGTCGGGGACCTACCGGGGGGGGGGTCTGGTTTGGGGTGTGGCTGGAGGAGGGATTTAACACTGAATAAACAAAACTATCCATGATATTTCCCAATCTCAAATAATTCTCAGCTGCTGGTCCATGTTTTAAAATCTGATCAAAAAAGATCAGACTGGACTGAAAATTAGACTCTCCAAGCCTGGAGAACTGTTCCTCAAGACCACATATTACAAAAATCCAGACTTTCTTGTATTTTGTATGCAGTCTTGAAGAACAGTTCTCCAGGCTTCCTGAATGACTTTCTAAGACTCATTTCCGGTCCAGTCCCTGAACCTGACCAGTTTCAGAGGAATGTTTCTGTTAGAATCATTCATGCAGAACAAAGAGCCTCTAACTAAAGTCCTGAACCAGTAAAGAACCAGGAGCAGATGATTCCAGATGATCAGGCGGTGATCAGTATACTGGTGGTGCTGGATGCTGCGTAGCTGGAACTCCTTTATCTAGGCTCTTTGTATCTTTAGGCTCTTTGCAGCCTGTCAGTGAAACATTTGTTTACATTTATTTCATTTAATTGCATGCCAAAGAAGAAGAAGAAAGCATGAGAAGAATAAAATAGCATTTTTGCACCAACAACATTCTGAGAGTAACACACATTTAAAGTTACTGAAACTGTGTGACTTGGCAGAAAATGGTATATTATTTTACATAGAAAAATAAGCAAAATACCCATTTTCTGACGGAATCTTTTCTCAAAGTTCATCAAATTTTTAACACTGGAGATATGCATTCACACTCCTGTCAGTGATGCCAGCCTGTTCGAAAAAAAATAGCAATTTGTAGTTTTGGTTTATTATGGTTATATCACTAATATTATATATATATATATATATTTTTTTTTTTCTTTTTTTTTTTTTTTCCCTCCACTAATTTAAAATACTCTAAAACTCTTTAAGGTGATTGGATATTATTTTTTACTAATTTTAGAGAACAGACCTGCTTTTTTTGAATACACATTACAAAGAAAATGAAAATGACAAACACAATATGTGCATGTTTTATGCACAATCCTTATGGTCTCCATTGCAGTACATGCAGCACATCTTCTCTCCACTGACTGAACCGCTGTAAGCTGAGCAGTGAGCCTGTTTTCTTTATGGACACTTCTGTTATATTGGCAGTATAAATCCCAGCAGTGGTGAGTCATGCATCGGCGTTACCATTCAGTCCAGTCTAATTCCCATTTACTGATGTTACACACATACTGTCCAAAAGTATGTAGACACTTGCTTATTCAGTGTTTCTTCTGAATTCAAGTTTATTGGCGATATTTAGAGTAATGGTCTCACCATATGCAGTATCATATGCTGTTTTCTCATTGGGTGCTAATTCAGTTATGTCCAGTACCTTCTTATTATGTGCAGAAGTCTTACCATGTGAAGTATCACCACTTATGTCAATATTACTGATCTATTACTGATCTCTACTGATCTCTCCTAACCACTATTTGTATTAATGGTAACTCACTTAACTGTAAGTTATCTATCTATAGTAATACCCCAGCAGTTTGTGTATACAGCATAGTGTATTTCAAATGAGTTATAATTCAAATTTTTTTAATTTAAACTCTCTATTTAATAAAAAAGCAGTTCCTCCAGTATAAATAACTGGTTCTGAGTTTGTGCCACCTTTGCTGCAATAACATGTTTCTGGAAAGGTTTTAGATGTTGAAACATTGCTATGAGGATCTGATTGCATTCGGCCACGAGAGCATTAGTAAGGTCAGGTACGGCTGATGGATGGTTTGGTAGATTGTACAGATCGAAAAGCATTCTATTTTATACTACATGATACTTAATGCAGCTCTAATAAAGCTGAAGGACTCACTTTCCACTAATTTTGTGAAATGTTTCAGGGTAAAATATTGTTTCAGTGTGAAAAAATACCCTCACCTAACATGTCTGTAAGGCCCTCAAACGTGCCGCATGTGTGTATAGACATACATTTGTAACGGCATCTACAGTAATTCAGTATGTAGATCATCTGACTGAACTCGGTTCTGTATTTGTCAGCATCAGTAAAGGTATTAGGGAAAGTATCACTTTTTTCATTTCAAATTTAGTGTTTGAAAAGCATAAGAAAATAACCATTACGTATTATAAAACGAACTATTATGCACCAGAATGCGGCCGAGTGACAGAAAAAAAGACTGATTTGCAGCGGCTAATGTGAAAATCCATGGAAATATAATCGTCACATATATATACAGTAATAGCGGTGCCGGGGTGCAATTTCACTCTCTTGTCACTGTGACTCACTCCAGGCCATTAGTATTCCTGCTGTGTTCATTACCAAATTCTCAGGTGAAGATTCCTCTCTTCATTAATAAACATAAGAGGAGGGTGAGGAGTAACCTTTTCATAAGGGATTATGAGGAAAGGGGAAAATAAAAAACAAAACATCTGCCCATGTGTCAAAAAAATCATTTCATATTCCAAACGTGTTTGGCAATAAGGCCTCCGTCTCATCATGGGAATAATAAACAGTCAATTACGAATTTGTCACCGAGCAGGTTTTTTTCATCATTCCAAAGTAAACAGCACCTCTCAGTTCCACCAGATTTCTTAGCAGGCCTGCGTACAACCATCCATCCATCAGAAGGAACCATGAAAGAGAAAGAGATCAGCTTTTTGTGGCACGTCATAAGAGTGGTTCAGTATCGGGACTGTCAATTTAAAGAGCCCACATCATGGAAAGCTATTTTTTTACGCAAACCTTTCTGGCCTGGTTACTGACAGGGAGTAAGCCTAGTCCTGGACTGTATTGGATTTTCAATGAAAGCGCTGAAATAAAAAGATATAAATAATTATAGTCCATGACTAGGAAATGCTTGTTTGGGAAGCCAGTAAAGTTTCAAAACATGGCCAGTCCATGCAATCCAAGCACTTCAAATTCACTGCTTTTGTGATGAAATGCATTTACATACATGCGTATTCTACAGCGGTTTAGCTCCGCCCATTTGTGAAGTTATAAGGAGTGTTTCAGCCCCACCTTTTTGAATGAGAATGGGCCAGTCAATCAGAACAGCTCATTTGCATAAGGTATGGTATCTAAAACAACCTTTTTTAATTCTAAGGGATCATGAAAGGTTGGAAAAATGTTAAAATATGAATGCCTTTACCACGGAAATGCTAAAATTAGTGATATATGGGCCCTTTAAGCACACAAGGTTGACAAGAGATATTATAAATTGTCTGCTAAATGCTTCAGGAGTATGTCAGTGTATATATATATCAAAGAAATCTTCCACACACACTTACTGGTAGTGTAATACAGACCTGCTTCATCACTTGCTGGGAGAACAGTGTGGCCTCGCCCAGGTATTTTACTGAGGTTTAATGAAGCAGGACCTCAGAATACAAACCCAACTGCCTTCACTCGGGTTTTCTGAGCCCCTGCCATCGTTTCAAAGCAGCATGAGGATCAGATAAAGGCTCTTCTAGGGCATTAAACAGGAGCAGATTCAGTGTGCCATTTCGTCACCCTGTCGGTCCCACTAGGTTGGCAAATACTGCCACCTGCTGCTTGTGATGCCCAGGCCTAAATCCAACCATCTATTATTAAAAAATTCCTCTTGTAAAGCACTTTTTATACACAGAGTGGCCTAAAGTGATTTGCAGACAAGTGATACATTTTAATAATCGCAATTGAGGAAAATAAAGCAGAGTAAATAAAAGCCAAGAGAACGTTAATTAAAACAAACCAAGACTATAATGGAACTAATTAAAAAGGTATAGAAAAGGGAGTTGACTTTTAATTAAATTTAATAAATAAGACACTTGAAAAGCTGAAAATGTGTGTACCAGGCTTAAATCCCTAATAAAACGGTGAAATTGGGATCCACAGTTTAGAAGTGCAATAACATAAGTTATATGGGTCAGTATCAGTAGAGCCATGGCATGATAAGTAACATACTTACCAACATTACATCTAAGATCATACATGAATTTGGGCACACGATTTGGCAAACAACAGATCACTATAGCTTTAATATGTGCAAGAATTGCTTATTAATGATCTTGAATCAGTCTTACTACATAAAATTTAAGATAACATTATTAATTATTAATTAATAAATTTATAAAGCCTTTATAAAAGTAGCCTTATTGTAAAATGGTACTAAACCCCAATGTGAAAGAAATACTAAGATCGGTCCCAATATTAAAGAGTGTAAACTCTGAAGGCTGGACTAGAGCATCTCCAAAACGGCAGGTCTTGTGGTTTAAACCTACCAAAAGTGCTCCTGTTAAAATGTTATGTTATATTTATTTGTTAAACGTATTTGCTTTTCAATTTAGTTGGAGAGAATAATTTCATGTTAGTGAGTATTGTGTTAACGTAAAGGTGTTAATCTGTTAAAGCTGATGTTAAAATGGGGAAAGCATGTGTGTTTCAGCCGTAATCGCTTTACATGTAGTGGGATGTTCTGTTTGGGTCTTCTACAAAACTGCCTGGTTTAAAACAGGAAAGTTGGCTGCTATGACTGATTGGTCCAGTAGGGGGAGCTTGCGGCCTTTCCTCAATTCAGCACAAAGTTTTCAACAAGGAAAGAACGCTTTTGGCGTCATTTCTTTTCCCCTTTATTCAGGTATAAGAACTTCTAAAACTGTATTATATACAGTTATATACAACTAGATATACATACATATATATATATATATATCAGTCAAATCAGTAAACGTTATCTTTTAGAGAAGACTGTAGTCTGGCTCATTTTTAATGACAAAGTTCTCCATGTCCATGTTGAAGTCATGTTACACATAACCCATCATTTACTCCGGAAGATATAATTTTTCTACATCTAACTATACAATTATATTTACCTGAAGATTTATAATAATTACATCTACTTATATGATTTGGATAGTTGCCATTGTGGAAACTGTGCTGCCATGCCCCCAGAAGCTGCGAATATTTGCTGTCTGGCGATACCTCAGGTAGCATTCTCTCCACTAAACTGGAAACTACTCCGTCTCTCTTAATTTGACAACTATATGTGCTTAAAAATGACACCCTTTCAAATTCTAATTAGGTTACTAGAAGACAAAGGGAGGTAGAAGAACTGTCGGCCTCAGTGTGTTCGCTCTGCTGAATGCAGGCCAATTATACAGAGCTGACTATGGTCCTTGTCACGGTTCGGCCAGTGGCCAGTAGGGGCCACTGTTTTTATTTAGTTTCTTGGGGCTTTTATTTTGATATTTGGTCCATGTTTGTCATGTTTCTCGTTTTCAGCTGTCTCGTGTTTAGTTAAAGTGATTACGTTTGGTGATTGTTTTTCTGTCTGTGTCTGTATGTATTTAGTTTAGTCCATGTGTACTGTAGGCATCGGTCCATCGCCTCACAAACCTTATATCATGTTCATGTCTGAAGCAGCCCTTGAGCCAGGTTTTGTTTCTTGTTTATGTTTGTAAATAAAGAGAGCACTATTATGGATGCCTGCCTGCCTTGCCTTGTTCCTAGGGGTAAATCACGGAAGCGGGTTAACCCCGTCTTCCATGACAGTCCTCTACATTTGAGAGGAATACACCGGTAAGATTGTTACAGAGGTTAGTCAAATAAAAAATGAAGTCTCGTCTTGAGACTGGGCTGTAAATTCCATCAACAGTCACAGCCAGGTAGAGTCTGGAAAGACAACATTCTTTGGGGCAAAACAAAGAATGACAGCATGGAAAGCCCAGCGTTCTTCTGTTTGTCAGCTACTTTTCCAACTTGTAGAAAGCTGGTTTTCTTGCAGACAATAAGAAAATATCATAGAAAACTGTACAGAATATTACAACAATAATCTCTGGTAAGTTTCTGAAAGTGACTAAATAAGAATGCGTAGTTGTCTGTTTGTTGTTTTGGCATTTTGTACATTGCTGAAATACCTGCTTGGAGCCATTTACTCTTGTCAGTTGATTGCATGCATGCACTTGGGGTAAAGAGGATCCTCAGGTGTATGGGCATCTTGTACACGGTTCAGGATCGTGGTCCACTTTGCGATTCTCTCTCTCCCGGAGGTTGAGCCTGCTACAGTCCAGTATATGTGTTTGTTGATGCTTTTCATCCACTTCTTAAGTTTCTGTCAGTCTTCCTGCTTACTGATTGCTTCCAGTTTCTTTGAAATACCTAAAGTGACGAGCAAAGTACGTTCCACTTAGTTAAGTTACACATTCACTTCATAATGAATTTCAAAGCATTTGTTAACACATAGTGTCAAAATTAGGACAATGCTTTTCATCAAATGGGGGCATTTATGCAAGGTTAAAAAACGGTGTTCAGGTCCATTTTGGCACTGACAATATAGCTTTTGCAATGTGTCAGATATCGTAGTAATAGAAGTTCCTGAGGAACAATTAGTTACAATGCAATCAAGGTTATTTTTTTTTTAAATTATAACCAATAACCCCTTTACAAAATCAATTTTGACCACTTACCTGAACAAACTGAATGTCCACAACTGTGTTCGTATGGAGATCCATCATTGTATAACTCCCATACTTTGCTGAGTGTCCTGTTTTTGTTCAGATAGCAATCATTAATCACTAAGCAATATGTCTGTTATAACTGTATAAACCACACTTTTTCAGTATTTCAGTTAAGTATCAATACCTGGAGAGTCAGCTCTCAAGTCACCACCAAGTATCACTTTTCCTCCAGACTTAGCTGCTGCAGATTCACATCTTGTGTCACTTTCCAGTGGTGAATTACTGCCGGTTCAATGAAAGCTCTGGATTGGCGGCAAAATGTTTTATACTTGAAGACTTTATACTTTAGTCTTCAAGCACTGTTTACATCTATCACCATTTCTAGCCGTTGCAGGACCACAGGCAGGCTAGAGGAACTCGTATTAATGTTAAAAAAAAAGTGAAATTCTCAAGTCATTTAAACAAGACATTTAAACAACAGTGGTGCTGGTAATATCACAGTAAGCATGTTATGTAAAGTGTTATTGATTCATTGAGACTTTATGTTTTATGACAAATGTTTTACATGTTTAAGTGAAAGAAACTATAAATGAGAAAATGTTTTATCCATTCAGTAAAAAGAAGAAAGAACGCTGGAGTTTTAGCATCATTTATCTTCCCCTTTAATCAGGGTCGCAACACTCCCAAGGAAAGGAAACCATGAACCAGGGACAGGGTAATGGACAAGCGAGGCTCCCTGATCTGAAGACCAGATCTGATATGAGTCCACAGAAGAGTTGCTGTAGCACAAACTGCTGAAAAAGTTCCTGCTGGTTATAATAGAAATGTATCAGAACACACAGTGTATCACAGCATGTTGTGTATGGGGCTGCAGACCAGTCAGGAGTGCCCATGCTGACCCTTATTTATCACTGAAAGTGACACAGTATCAGAACTGGACTATGGAACAATCCAAGAAGGTGGCCTGGTTTAAACGACCACATTTTCTTTCACAGAACGGTGACAGCCTACCTGTGGAAAGGGGGACCTGCACAAAATTAAGCAGGTGGTTTAAATTGTTATGGCTGATATCATATATATAGTAACACCCCCCCACTCC
>JBBPDE010000040.1:24367919-24380518 GCA_037974605.1 Nannopetersius ansorgii | reverse complement strand
TGTGTGTGTGCGTTGTGGTGGTGTGTGTGTGTGTGTGTGTGTGTGTGTGTGTGTGTGTGTGTGTGTGTGTGTGTGTCCCTCAGGGGCTGCGGCACTTTCTGGAGCGGTCACTCACACAGTGTCCACGGCCGTCATTGTGTTTGAGCTGACTGGGCAGATTTCACACATCCTGCCGGTTATGATCGCTGTTATTCTGGCCAACGCTGTGGCCCAGAGTCTGCAGCCCTCGCTCTATGACTCCATCATCAGAATCCAGAAGCTTCCATACCTCCCCGAACTAGGCTGGGGGCAGGAGTGAGTAGATCCATTGACATTAAATTACATTGCGATACATTACATTACGTTACGTTACATTACATTACGTTTGATTACATTACATTCAATTACATTACATTACATTGCATTACTTTAGATTACTTTACTTTACATTACATTCATTTACATTACATTACATTAATTTACATTACATTACATTACTTTTACCCAAAGTTATTTACAAGGAAACTTTGTGAGAACCAGAGGAGAGTTCTAAGTGTTAAAACCTTTACACAGGGAGAAGTGCAAGAAAAAGAATATATTGTCTGTATGTCCATGTGCCTGGAAATATTCCTATATGTCTAATTCTAGGTGAAGTCTGAGTTTAAGCAACATCACTGAAATTGCTTTATTTTGACAAAAATAAACACATGATCAGAATAAACTTCTGAAAATAAAAACATCTAGATTATGGAATGTTATAATCATTCCACATTGGCTGCTTAGGCTATATGTATTAGTATAATTATTATTATTTATTGTTTTTACATAGGCGCCTCCTCCCTACAGTTTGTTTTTGCCTGCTCCCTGGTTAACCAACCCACAATCCATAGTTAATTTAAATCACAATATATTGTTTTACTCTTTACTGTGAAAACACATAAACAAGTTAATACATGAATTTAAGTTGCTCCTTTTGGTATGAAGCAGAGGCCCAGTTCAGTATATTCCTGAGCATCCAAGGCTTGCATGTTTAATTAGCCAAAACTTACTGTTAATTTACTTTTAAAACTCTATACTAAATTTATACTAAGAATTGATTTAAGTTGGTCCCTTTGGTATGAAGCAAAGGCCCAGTTCAATACAGAGTCTGAGCACCCAAGGCTTTAGCCCTGAATGTTTAATTAATAGTCCTTGATCTTTTAATGTGTCTGATCATTCTGACTTGCTGTGTTGTACACAGAATGTGCCTGTCATATGTTCTCATACGTCGTATGTTCTCATACGTATGTTCTAAAGCGCTACTTTACATACTTTTCTGTTGCATTTGGTTGCAGAAAGTATAATATCCGCGTGGAGGACATCATGGTGAGAGAAGTGCGTCACATCACACTGTCCTCCACTTATCGGGACCTGCAAGAGGCTCTAACGTCTGGCCATCTCAAGACTCTGGCTCTGGTGGAGTCTAGAGGTGAGATGATACTGGGATCCAGAAGCTGCTACTGCTGTGTTTGGACTCACCCAGATTACAACCATCTATCCACCACTGCTGAAGAGTCCCAAACCTTTTCTAATCCAAATACAGGCACGCCAGATGTTGATTCTCACATGTAGATAGCAGCAATAATTCAGTCCAATATTGAACACCTGCACATATTAATCTTTCCCAGAGGCCTATTAACTGTTATGATCAACTGAGCAAAAAATAACACAATGCTTATTCAGCCAATTTGCAAGAATTATAAGGTTGCTAGTTTTGATGGGTCTAAAGTGATGAAAATGTAACTGCCACTAAGTTGAGAGGTCCTGACATGCTGGCGATGTTATGGGATTGTATACTCTCTGTCTCTCTGGTAATGTTCCTTGTCTGTGTTCCTGCCGGGTGTAGACTCCATGATCCTGCTGGGCTCCATAGAGCGTTCCCAGCTGCAGTCCCTGCTCTCAGAGCAGCTGGGACGGGCCCGCAGGCTGGAATACCTGCGGGAACGCGCTCAGGATAACGGCACCCACGTCCCTTCATTCTCCCAGGACTCCTCGCCCAAGACCAGCCGCGGGGTCCGCTTCCTGGTAAGACCTGGGGCGGGGGGTTGGTGGGAGGTTGGTAGCATGTTTTTCATGGTAATGAGACAAGAGTGGGGCAGCTGGTGGTCTAGTGATTAGAATGTGCACCTTGCGATCAGAACTGCTAGTGGCACCACTGAGGTATCCTTGCCAATGTACCATCCCACACTTTGCCCACCAGGCGCTTTGTGTTCCTGGCTGCTTCACTTGGTGAATGGGTTAAATACAGAGAAAGAATTACATGCTGTTACCTTATTTTTTCAGGCAGCTCCTGTTGGTGTCTAAAGGAGCTAAGTAATGTTAGAGTTGGATAGTCTGGCCAAAAAAATGTAATCGATCATCCAAGACGATCGTCTGAAGTTAATGTACCTTACAAGAAAACCACCCCTCCAATTAGCATGGTGGTAAATGCATCCATAAATCATCACACAGAGTTCTCTAAAGGTCTCTAAAAAAAGACTTGTTTATATGGTTTCTGAAACGCTATTATTCTTTGTGTTAATCTGTAAACAAAATAGTCAGTACTGGCAGAAGAAGTAGGTTCGGTCTTGCAATGCATGCCCGTCTTGGATTTAACTGCACAACCTACCTTCACCCATCCTCTCTCAATCACTTTATCTTAAAAAAAATATAACTCACTGGTTTTCTGTGTTTCATAATCATTATTTAGTCAGAAAGGCTCAAACCTCTGGTTTTGAAGAAATATGTCAGGGCTGTATTTAGTGCACTGACATTCACTTTGTGTTGAATCAAAAAAATTAAAAGTATAAATAAGTATCAACAAGTATTCCCTTTGAGCTGCATGCAATAAACTGGTTCAAAATGAGCATCCAGCAAATGAGACAGAATTGTCTGCATGCATGCAAAGATGCTGGGAGGGTCTGGACACAAGTTATTTCCAAAAACTGCAGTAAACAATGTGGCACATCTGTGCTGCTATAATAAAGGTGAAGGACGATTATTTTGATGAAACTCATACATGAGCATTCATTAAATCGCACTTGCAGGGAATATTGTTACATTACAGGGCGTCTTCGGACTACACCTGTCTCGACATACAGCGTTTTGAGTTAACGATGCTCACTCACATAAAACACGTCAAAAAATTTCAGATGTTTGTGTTTCGGCTTACACCGTTAGTGTTTAACTTATGAACTACATAGGTGAACTAGTTTGGTTGCGTGCAGCAGAAGAATATGCAGTAACTCGACGTATGAGTGATGGAGTTGGCATCCCCCAGTACTCTTACTTTTTGAATTGTTAAAAGTAAAGTATATTCATGTCCTTTTTCTTTTTCTGTGGCTTAGTTGCATTTTTATATTCTAGATCATGATTTTACAACTCTTTTAGGATCTGTAAGTGACTGGCAAGGGTGTGTTTCGACTTACACCAAAATTCGGGTTATGTCACTGTCATAGTAACGGATCTGTATCGTAACTCCAGAAACCCCTGTACACTTCAAAAGCACTCTGTTACATTTGTTTTAGGTATTTCTAATATTTTCTTGTGGTAACATTTTTTGTTAGTAGTGTATTATTCATTTTGACAAAAATCCGTGGGTGGCTTCTGGCCTGTATGTATAAAAGTGTTGATGTATGCAGTTATCCTTACATTGATGGGCAAAGAATCATAAGTCTTAACTAAAAGTGGCCATTTACACTAACAGAATAGGGTACCTGTAAAGTTTACTCTAGCTGACGATCATTATCAATCCAACTTTCTGTAGATTTCCACTGAGGAGTCCTCCTACAGCCCCACCCTGACCAACTCCCAGCTTCCCCTCAAGTCTGCTCTCAAGACAGTGTCTTCAATCAGCAACACAGAGACCCTGAACAGTATGTTCATCCAAATTTACAAACACTTTACCTAAATAGTCCCTTACTTAAACACTCCTTCACCCCCCATTTCCATTCTCTTCCGGCTGTCTGATGCAGGCTCTCCGACTGTGTCCTGTGGGGAGCCAGTGAAGGAGCAGGTGGAGGTAAGGAAGCCTTCTAGGGATTGCAGGTGTAGGACATCTGTACACCAGGGCTGCATGATAGTGGTTGGTAATTATAAAAAAAAACTTTACTATTAAAAAACTAAATTATTAGCTAAATTATAAAAAATAATTTAAAAATAATTTTAAAATTTAAACTAAATGATTACAGTACACCCTGACATTCAGGGGGGTTACGTTCCGAAAAAAAAAACGTGAATCTGTGATGTGGTCAAAAAATGCCTAAAACACTTTTTCATTTTATTTTATTTTTTTTCTCTTTTACTTTTTTTGGAGAACTTTATACATCCAGAGTGAGAGTATACATTTTGTTTATTCCAAGTTACAGAGAGTCAGTATGGTATACATATGCATACATATATCAGTGATAGTACACACATTTATTAGAAGGACTGACTCGAAAATCAGGAGAGAGAAAGAAAAAAAAGAAAAAAATATAAATGAAAAAGCGGAATCCTTCAAGCTACTATTTGACAAAATCAGGTCTCAGGGGAGAGAGATATTTAACCCATTTAATCCAGTGTCGTTCAAAGATGTCCATTAATTGTAAGGAAAAGGTAATTTTTTCCATTTTGTAAATGTCTATTGATATATTTATCCTGTCATCACAGGTAGGTCGAATGTGCGTCATTCTCTTTTTAGTCAATGCTTTTTTCCCCGCCGTCAACAGTATTCCCCACAGGTATCTGTCAATATCTGTTATTTCCTGGGGGAGGTAACCTAAGTAAATGGTTTTAAAATCAAATGGAACTTTTGTGTCAAAAATAGTCTGTATAGCCGTGTGTATGTCCTTTCAAAAATTCTGTATTGCAGAGCAATCCCAGAAAATATGGTAGTGGTTTGTTCCTTGGCATCCACATTTTCTCCAACAAGTTGGGTTATTACTACCAAAGTGTGTTTTCATACTAGGTGTTATAAAGAATCTAGTGATGTTTTTCCAACAGAATTCCTTCCACTGTGATTTGCAAATGTTAGTCCATTCTTCGTCTGTTATTAAGAAATCTCCTTCCTTTTCCCATCTGCTCTTTATATAGTTTGTAGAGTGTACACTCAAATTCTTAAGGCAATTGTACATCCCTTTATTATTTTCTGCTTTGTATGCTTTTACGAATAATTGAATAAATGACTTACTAACGTCCCTGGTGTTTTTCTTTAAGATGTTGTAATTATTTTATTTCATTTTAAACTCAGCTTAATACTTTACCCTTAAAAAATGTAAAGGTAAACCCGTATCCGTACTGTACACTTTACACTGAACTCCCTCAGTGCTAGAATGTAAATACCATATTACCTCTATATAGACTGTACTGTAATTCATGCACGTGTGTTTTCTTTGGTATAAGCAGGTAAATACAGTAATACATGAATTTAATTTACAGTAATAAAAATATAGACCTTTAAGAAGAACCAAACAAAAAACACATGAACACTCTGCATCTGCCAGAGATGCGTCACAGGGCAGCAGCCATTAATAGTGTTTTTACTGTGTGCTATGGGCATATTTACCAATCACAGTTCCAGATGAGATTGTGGAGGAATTCATGAAATCCATCAAAGGAAACTTTTTATGAAAGTAACTTTAAATATTGCAGACCGCTGTTTCTTCATGGTAGTATTACTGATTCATGAGTCTGTAGTACTGATGTCATATCATGCAGCCCTAGTGTACACTTGTGACTGTGCCCCTGTGTTCGTACCCTGAATATCGATCATCCCAGACTACCATGCGGTGTTTTGAGTGTCTTTATGACATTTGTGCTCATTTGTTTCTAAGTTCCTCTGGTTATTTCTCCTCTCAGCATCCACAGGTTACGTGCAGGAGTTACACTGTCTATGTGACCCCAGCTCCACATGGATGGGATTTGTTTTCCGTGGAGAGGGGGGTCATGCAATTTTACCACTGGATGCCATTCTCACAGGATAAGAAATCCTGGTATAGACGACAGAGATGAGAGTGGCTTGATAGACACAGTGCCTTCACTCCAAAGAAAAAGAAAACATCAAAAGCCTTGCAGCTTGTAATGAATGCAGTGTGTGGCAAAGGCAACATCATTATATTGGGAACTTACAGGATTTAAATGTGTGGATGTGTACACCAGAGAAAAGGTAATCTCAGCCACAGAGAACATAAATAAACACCTCTGGATGAGACTAAAATCATTACGAAACTCCAGTAGTAACTTTATTATTCCACCTCTCCATGTGAAATGAATCCTGTCAGAATAGTACTTATTAGGGCTGTAACGACACACAAAACCCACGGTTCGGTTGGTATCGCTACAGGCTGGCAGAACCGATTCTTCATTGTCCAAAACTAAATACATGCTCTGCCCAGCTGGCCAACCTTGCACAAAAACACAAAAAAACTCCCCAGCAGTTTTATCACCACCCGACAGCTTATAGACTGGCAGTGGCGTAGTGGGTAGGATACCCTCCTCCAGACCAAGAGGTTGTGGGTTCGAATCCTACCTTCAGCACCACCATCACTGGGTCCCTGAGCAAGACCTTTAACCCCAAGTTGCTCCAGGGAGATTGCCCCCTGTAGGTAGGGAATGGAAGTCACTTTGAATAAAAGCGTCTGATAAATGCCAAAAATGTAAATATAGACACTTATAAAGTGCAGTGTCATCATTTCTTTTTACTTACATTTAAAGAAGGCTCGTTTGAATTGTAACAACCTCTACTATTGGTTACTGTCTGAAATTGACGTGAAAATACACCAATCACGGCATAGAAAGGTTTTATTAGGAGATGTAATGTCCACGGGCCGGCGCCCTAGCGGTGAAAGCTAACAGATGTAGCCTTGGATCTGGAAGGGAAGGATAACTCTGGGATTCTGCCTTCTCACACCGCGACACAGTTTCGTGGATCTGAGTGTCACAATTTCATATCACATATCGTTACAGCCCTAGAACTTATGCCTATTAACCCGAGCGCTTCTTTACAGGATTTCTGCAAGGATTTCTACTGTGCCATAGTATTTGAAAAATGTTGGGTAAAAGTTATAGTTCAGCTAAAATTAAATATCCACAATTTTCCCTGCGCATTATATATAGACAAAAATATAGTTAAAAACAGCATTAGCAGTTGTCTTTAGGCCTGAACTATATGTTTGTACATGAATATAGGCACAGTGTCAAAAATCACATAAGCAAGTCTACTGCTGATTATTGAACATGCTGAAGCAAGTATGTGATGATTTAGCCCTGCAGTTCGCTTCATACTGCTTGGTGTAGTAAACGTTTCCATTATTAGTTAGATACATTAGCTTCATAGCTGCCATCCTAAAACTAAAGAAAACAACTTTGGACTTCTTGGATGACTGACTACATTTGAAATAAGGGGAAAGTTGTGTATATTCAATTTTTATGTGAACTATTTCTTTAATGCAGTGTTGGTATTGCATTTCTGTCCTTTTCTGTCTGGAGAAATATGGTGGTGGACGGATCTATCCTTGTCCTCCCCATGTCTTTGTTTAATGCCACAAATGTGCACGCAAAGGGAGCGTCCTTGCGTTAACAGTGCAGTAAAGCTGTGTGCTCCTCACGTTTTTTTCTTTATCTGTCCTTTTCTGGAAGATCAACGCTGGCTCCGTGGCTCCTAAGAGGAGCAGGAGGCCCAAGCGTGTGAGGATAACTATGGCGGTAAGAGCGCTGCCAGAAACCAGCTCCAGTGTCTCTCCAACGGAGCCGGAAACCTTCCGCAGCCAAACGGGCCTTTAAAGCACAAAGACCCTGCTGGCTGGCTCTTCCGTCTCATACACTGACAAAAAAATACAATGCATTGAATTTGCCTGAGTCAAAAGTGTACATCATATCACATGAAAATATAAAAGCTGATTGGATAAACCATTAGTCGCATACACCATTTCTTAATGCTAAATACAAGGTTTACGCGTCCCCTTGCCTTAATGACTGAATGAATCAGTCTTGGCAGGAAGGGATTACACCCGTCTCTTGGGACCGTTCCCGTCCATTTTAGCCCACTCTTCCACAAACTAAGCATTTCAGTGAGAGTGTGTGCCTATTTCAGCACTTCAGCTCCTGTTCCACAGTGGGATTTTGCTTGTCACTCAAAGTGTCCCAATGTTCCAGAAGATCTGTGGATGCCATCCCTGTCATAGGAATGTCAGTGTTGTTCTCTGAAGCAAAAAGTTAGTGAAAAAGTGGGCCAAACTGGACAGGAGCTGTCTCAAGAGACAGGTATACTTCTTCTTTATACATATGTATATACAGTAAACCCCTGCTTATTTGATTTTTTTTTTTCTCAGAAGTGAACTAATAATGGTTCGCAGAAACACAGATATCCTATTTTTAACTGCAGAAATTTTAGTTTTCATGCATTTTAATGCAAAATATTAGTGAAATATATAATGTACTACTTTTGTAACATAAATATTAACGTACATTCAGCTACATTTCCATATAAAATTGTACTGTCAGGAGAACACAAAGAAAGCTTGGGAGGATGATGCAATATCCCTGTACTCAGAGGTGGGAGGTTTGAAAGTAGCCAATCTGAGAGCGCTGTTCATTTCTCCTTGCTGCTGATTGGCTGCTGCTCTGTCCAGAATTCTCACATCCGCATCAGAAGAGTTTCCAGCGTGGAGCGTCTCTAATGTTTTTCTGAATGTACTCCTGTTTTTCATTTTGTCCTTTTTAAAGCTCTATTTTTATTACTGTAAATTAAATTATTACTGTATTTGCTTATACCAAAGAAAATATCCGTGCATGAATAACAGTACAGTCTATACAGGGGTAACATCGTTATTGCACTGGAGGAGTATGAATACAGGTTTACCTTTACATTTTCTTTAAGTTTAAAATGAAATTTTTAATTTTGGGAGCATAATTGGGGTCATGTTTTTCTGTATTTTTAGGCATTTTATTTAACCACATCACAAATTCTCATTTTTTTGCTATACGCAGGTGCTCTTGAAACGTAACCCTCACGTATGTCAGGGGTTTACTGTATATTCATATTCTGTTGCCAAAAGTATGTGGACACCTGACCTTCAAACCAATATGACCTTATGGGACGTCCCAGAGCATTAGCATATATATGTGATGTAATAAAATCTAATTATACTTACTTACATTGCAAGCTTAGAATCTATATATAATGAGCTCCATTGACCACACATTGTAGTTTACAATGGCAGACTGTAGGCCATCTATTTCTCTTGGCCTTGTTCATTAGTGGCCAGGACCCTCACAGGGCCCACTACTAAAAGTGTCTCTACATGTCTACAGGAACCGTGCTGTACCTAAACTGTATGGCATAGAGTTGTATCACGCTTGGATCTCTACGTTTATCTCGGTCCAGTAACAGAGTTTCTGACTCAGTTCTGTCCACAGTTTGTTGTTCCAAAACCGCGTTCATGGAGTCGAACCAGCGTAAAGTTTTTGTTATTGTCGTGTTTATTATTTGTAGTCTTCTTTAAGTTTAAATATTTTCTCTGCATTCTTTATCTGTGTGATGAAAATCTAACCCAGAGAACTTGTTAGTGATGTTCTGGATCAATGTCTCGTTTCTCACAGAGTTAAAGATAAATCTGTTAATAAACTCCCAGTGAAATTTATATTCTGCCCAAACAGACAGTAGAGCTTGTGCTTCATCGACTGCCCATCTCCATTGTTTGGCTCGGACAGTAAAAAACTAAATGCTAGCCTCTTTCCAGCAGTTGTTGTGACATTTTTTGACTAATAAGCAAGCAGTGATGCATTCAGCTCAGCTGCACCCACTTTTAGTACCCATGATAGCGCAGGTACAGGTCATTTTATTCGTAATGGAAAAACATTTGTTCACCGTTCCAGTGGAAAATAACCGTAATAGAGTGGGCAATAAGTGTTTAAAAACTTCAGCAGCACTTCCATGTCAGTGTCAGTCCTGAGAATGGGCTGCCAATCAGACCATACCTGCTTATTGGTGGTCCTGTGGGAGTCATGATCACTGATGAATGAGGCTAAGGGTGAATCGCACAGAGAAACAGATGGACTACAATCTGTAATTGTAAATTATAAAGTGCACCTGTTTGATCAGTGAGGCTAATAAAGTAGACCTCCTGATTTGGCATATAGTTAGCATTGCATTACGTGAATAAAAGTGCTGTCAAAATCAGTCAATTATAAGGCAAACTTCATTACCGGATATATTATATTCATGTATAACTGATGTATACATTTGAAATGAGTAAATTCTGTGTGTGACTTTTTTTTAAGTGTGTGCACACAGCAAATCATCCCACTCATGAAACAATACTCATGCGCCTGGTATGCGACGTCAACACGTTAAAAATAAAGGCGTCAAAAGGATCCTTTTGAGTGGAAGAGCCACTTTTGGTTTCCTAAAGAACAATGGTTGACCTCCGGGACCTTTACATGATGTGGATGTTCATCACGCTTTAAAAACGTTCTTCTCGTTTACAACAGTGGCCCTTCAAAGACCTGTTAATGAAAAGGTTCCCTGGGGAAGCAAAAGTTGTTCACTTATAGCATCGCTCTGAAGAAACCCTTCTTTGCACCTTTATTTTTAAGACTGTGGTCTTCCATGGGGTTCATGACATGTGGCTGAGATATAGCATACCTCAGCTTTGCATGAGACCGGTCGGGATGAAGTCCAGAAGTTGTGTCTGTTGTTCTTGATCTTGCAGCGGGACGTCACAGTAGTCCTTGTTGAAATTTGACCAGAGATAAGCCTTTTAAATTGCGCAGGCAAATTGAATTGGATTCGGTTGAACCTGAAACCTCAATCTCTCCTCACTAAATTGAGAATTTTTAGACATAATGAGGCTGTTCACTCTGGTAGGTTTTTTATTGCTTCTGTAATGGCACCCTGTCCCCTTCATTCTCCCACAGGCTACGCTTAATGTGTTGTTAAAGCTTGCTAATGTTCGGTAAGGCTTTAGATGCCTCTGTGGGTTCGATTAGTGTGTGCCATCCTTCTTGTGAACAGTAAACAAAATGCATGCTGATTCGGGATGGGGACTGCGCTGTTTGGGTATTTCTTATGGATGCAAAATGTATGTGGGTGTGATTCGTGTTGGGATTTTGTATTTTCAGGATAGTCTTGATGTGGAGGATGACATGTCAACAGCAGAGGTAAGGTTTCACCATCTAATTCAGATGAGAAAATGCAGATTAGGCTTGGGTGATTAGAGTCAACAGTCTTGATCAATGAGGGCTCCTGAGTGGTGCTGAGTGGATAAGATGGATAGGATGGTCCTCCATCTCTCTAATCAAGCGCTATGCTAGCCAGTGTGTTATCTGTGGTTAGCGAAATTGGGGGTTAGTGTGTAGAGCTTTTCAATGACATTACATTAGCACTGGTTAGGAAAAATATGGAGGAAGCATATGCTAAGCTTTACCCTCCCTGAATTGGTGGTATCATGTAATGGAGTAGTCCTAGCTAGCAGACACAAGAAAATTACATGCATGTTTAATCTGTTAGGCTTAAATACAGCCAACCATTTTTGAAGCATCTGCAGCAGTGCAATCTTTGAAATATATTAAATGCACAAGCACAAAATTGCGATTCACTAAAAGGCAAGGGCTCATCTGAATGCCCAAAGGCTTCAGTAAACCATGCAGCACCACCATGTGCTCAAATCATATAATGTAACTTGTTGAAGGAAGTAATAATTAATTATGGCACATTTATCGACTACTTTAAGAGCTTCTGCTTTTTTCCCCCGAATCAAAATCTTAAACAATCTATTATCAATATTGTCAAACCTTACTTAAGGGTTTCATAGACATGGACACGTTGATCGCGTTTCTTTCTCGTTACTGCAGATCGCAGAGTGGGAGGAGCAACAGCTGGACGAACCCGTCAATTTCAACAACTGTAAGATAGACCCCGCCCCCTTCCAGCTTGTGGAGCGCACATCTTTACATAAAGTAAGCTCATATCACCCCTTATCCCTTCTTCTATTTGTGTATTTTCATATTAAAGCCTTCACATCATCAGAGAGAAGGGCCCCTCACTTCAAAGGGGCTTGTTAGCTTTGAACTGGGTTTTCTTAAAGGCGCTGAGAAGAGTTCTGCTAAGCGTCTGGGTAGAAAAGAGCCTTGTTTGAATACAGAGAAAACACGGATTCGCTCTTTGATGTAAAAGGAGTTTTGGTGCGGCTATCTTTAACTGGGACTTTCATTTGTTGTTATTCTGCTTGTCAATCATAGACACACACCATTTTCTCCCTTCTCGGTCTGGATCATGCTTATGTGACGAGTACTGGGAGGCTTGTTGGAGTGGTCTCATTAAAAGAGGTATGTTTTTTTTTTTTATCATTATTATTATTATTATTATTATTATTATTATTATCATTTTATTGATTATACAAATAGAAATTATTTAACATACAGAATACTGTACCACTATATAGAAAAAAGATTCCGTTTGAGATATATTCATTTATAGATACACGTGTGTGTATAAAAGTAAAAAAAAGAAAGATAGATCGATAGGTAGCTTGATAGATACAGATCGATAGATAGATAGATAGATAGATAGATAGATAGATAGATAGATAGATAGATAGACTGACAGATATATAGATTTTTAT
>JBBPDE010000040.1:24313037-24324917 GCA_037974605.1 Nannopetersius ansorgii | reverse complement strand
GTACTGACATTAGATTACACACAGGTGCACTCTATTTAGTCATTAGCACTCATCAGGCAATGTCTATGGGCAACTGATAGCAGTCAGACCAAAGGGGGCTGAATAATTACGCACACACCACTTTTCAGTTATTTATTTGTAAAAAATATTTGGAATCCTGTATGATTTTCGTTCCACTTCTCAAGTGTACACCACTTTGTGTTGGTCTTTCACGTGGAATTCCAATAAAACAGATTCATGTTAGTGGCTGTAATATGACAAAATGTGGAAAAGTTCAAAGGGGCCGAATACTTCTGCAAGCCACTGTAAGTACCAGATCCCGCTTGGTCTTTGTTTTATCATTTTAGAGCCAAGGACAGAACCAAATTAAGTTCAAAGGAACATACCTTGTAAGATTAAAGACACGTAAGTAGTGGGTAAAGTCACTACTAATGTAACCTTGCTGTTGTACAGTACCTGCATTCATTTGTAGGTTTGAACATCAAAGCCGCATGGTGCAGTAGGGACTGGATCTGGACTCCAGTGCTGGTTTGTAGGCAGCATTTTAAACAGAGCAACAACCAACACAATGCTATATTAAGCTCCAACAACTGTAAACATATAATTATCTTGGACTCATGCACCTCTTTGTGACATTCTAAGCAGTCACACAATCAAGGGATTCTCAATTTGTGTGTGGATGTGAAGTATGACAGAGGGAGCTGACCAAACGAAGACAAACAGGGCAAAAGGCATACGTCCCTTTTTTTATGGTTATATTTGAGAATCAACATTTTTTGTGGAAATGATGCAGCATATAAAAAAAGAAAGACAGAAACTCACTATAACTAAATGTAACGCCCTACACCATCCCTGCACATTGCAGATCAGATATCCGAGGCTTTTGTTTCCTCTAAATATGGTCTGAAGAGCGCCCCCTACATCACCAAAGCATGTGTCCGTCAGCAACGCGCCCGACTTGTAGAACACGACGGGGTCAAACGTGTTCAGAGACCTTTGTGGATACATGATAAAAAAAAATTGAACATGGGGTTTCCTATATCAAATAAAGCCGTGTGTCAATTGAAGGGACATCACCTGTTGGGAGGTCTACATCAAAACCTGCTTTCAACCCTTTAAAGTATGAGCTTATTCTCGCACTATTCCTTGCTGCTTTTAAATGAATGAGCAGCAAAAAAGGCCCAGGGTGCCCCAAACAGGGATGTATAGAGTTATTCACAAATAAATATGAACTGTGGTCCACCTACAGAGAGCTGTTTTCCAGGAAAAAAAAAAAAAAGACCGATGGTGAACTGGGCACGGTCCGTTTCCATCTCTGTGGAGCACAAGTAACCATTAGAGGAGAGAAGAGGAGGCTTACGAACGAAAAGTGGGACTAGTTTCTCTCCTGCACAAACACAGTTTCCTGGGGGCACAGTCCCGCTTCCTGCAGCGTGATGTCATAGTCCAAATGAGCGAGCTTCCGCCGGGGGAAGTTGGTGACAAGTTCAAAGCGTTCGTTTGGGTAACCCTTCGACTGCACGTGTCTCACCAGGGCCTGCAGAGAACACAACAGTTTATTTCTAATTCTAATATATGGATAAATAACATATAATGCCATGGTTAAGTTTATTAACTCAAAATTAGGGGTGTCATGCAATTAAAAGAAATTAATCATATGAATTAATCAATTAATCAAAATTAATCGCACACTGCTGTAAAAATCTCTGCTGTAAAATTATTTTAAAAGGTAAATTAATTTGCGCATATGAGTGAATGAATAATCGACATAGACTTTCAAAATCTCTTGTACGTAATAAGTTATGTTTCTGCACTGATAATGTGCAGTAATGGTTACAGTAATCAAAAATATGACCTAAAAAACAAAATGCTTCAGCAAGAACAGTGAAAGAACTAAGTATATAAAGTGCAGTTTAAGACAATGTACATACACTCCCGGGTTATAGAAGCATTATAATGAAAGGAGGCCACTGTTGCTGGGTCTGGAACGGGGATGGGGGTGTGGGGGCTAAAACCGTAGAGTAGTGTTTTCCTGGCATCTCACGTGTTCGATGGGTGGATAAGTACAATACCCCCACCATACAAGGCATCCCAAAATAAACTCAGCAACAGAGACCATTTTGCTGGGTCACAGGTAGGTGGGCCAGTTTGGGTCTGAATGCCTGGTCAAGTGTGGCAGACCGCTGGAGCTGGTATCTGGCTGTTCAGCCGGATTAGCTCCTAAATGCCTTGCGCTCAAGTGATATTTTAGATGTGATGTACTCCAATGACAAAAAAAAAATCTGTATTGCATGAACAAACGATACTCCTATCAAACTTTCCACAGGACTGAGCAGCGCGTTCTTATCTTCATTTTACAGAGTGTCTATGGCCAGAATGGTGTGGGAGCTCAAAGTCACTTGGTGCGATTAATCAGTGTTTATTGCGTTACTGCTTCTGTAAATCACTTGTTAATTTGACAACCCTACTCAAAATAAACAATCTGTACACTTTGTTCCCTCAGATGCAAAAGAGCAACTAGATGTGCTTGGTATCTGTAGTTCGTTTTTTGGCCTCAGTGTTCACGGCAGACCTTTATATAATCATTACATTGCTGTAAACATGATTTATCATGCAGGCCTTCTCCACTTCTCCAATCTTTAGTGTGTGATTATTTAAAGTGCTTCTGCACATGTGATCTCTAAAGCATCCGTGCTCTGTTAGCTTCAGTGACTACATGAAGAGTAATCATTGCTGATTGAGGGTATTTATTAAGCATTACACTTTATATTTTATATTGTTCTCGTCTCTGTGCAGTCGTAACATAAGCAATTGATCAATACAGTTCTGATCTGATTACTGAAAAATGACTATACTATTTACACTGCTATTCTTAACAGTCAATGTGGTGCAAACTATCAACTACCAATGCTATAAAACACTCTACAGAAACATTGTACCTTAATTAAAGAAAAGACCAATTAAACATAGGTGAACAATTATATTGCCCAGTATTTTATATCACACAGTACAATAAAACACTTCTTCGTACTTCTCAAAAAGTACATTACAAATAAGATTAATACATACCATGAGCTTATCATTAGCAGACAGTGCTATCTGTTCCCTCTGTCCATCTGGATATCTCAGCATTAGGCGAGCCTTTGGACCTACAGGCACAACAGAAACACACATACAAAGCTAAATTTAAAACCAGAAATGTTCTCACGTACACAGTTTTTTTCCTCAAAACCAACTTATATTACAGCCTCAGTGTATCAGGCCTCAAGCTCCCATTCATTGTCAGTGATATTAACATGTTTGCTGGTCCTATAGCTTTTTACACCAAAAACCCATCAACATTTATAACCACTTTCTCATGGTTTCTATTTATCCCTCAAAAATAAATAGCCTGATGTTACCGTAGGACTGAAAAAATAAGTGTAAATACAAACATTAAAGCAGTAAAGAGTATCAAGATGTGTGTTGTTTGGGAAAAAAACAGCTGAAATTGTGTGAGGACAACACCGGTTTGGTTCCAGATTTCTTCTCAGTTCCTCCAGGATACGAGGAACTTTTGCGAAATTCCAACAGCAGCTCCTAATTTAATTTACTGAAGAACTGATCGAGGTAAACCAGGTTTCTGATTGAAACTACAGGTAATACTGGACTTCCACAAAGAACACACAGACATACTGTACATACAATCACTATTTACAGTGTAATGTTATTGGTATTTATTCTATTTAGTTTTATTTGGTGTATATTAAGTAATGTTCATGTGAAAAAGAAAAAGAACCTAATTTTGGTTTTTGCCAAAATTATTAGTTTGGTTCTAAGAAAAAATGACTTTGAATTTGAAACACTTTAATTTCATTTTAAATACACATAACTTGTGAGGTGAAAGGACAGGGCCAAACTGCTCAAAACTTAATAGTGATGTCACGAAACACATGCAAATGTTTTTAATGACGTCACAAAAACAATTAATGTGCTTCCTTTAATGTGCGCATCAGTAGTGAGGAATGATAAAAGTTAAAGTGGATTGGGTACCGTTATCTTCAGTTTCTGAGCTGCCAGTTGAGGGCTGTGAGCTGTGGGGCGGTGTGGAGTTTTGATTCTGTCGTTGCTGAAGGCTGTCTGGGTGTCTGTGGCTGGGTCCTGGAGGCTCCAGGTGGTTTTTCTTGCTCTCTTCTTTTCTGTGGTTCAGGTCTTTGTGTGGAGACTTCCTGTGGTGGGCGGGACTGTCCTGTCTGCTGGTAGGTGTAGCCTGTTCTGATGATGCGCGACCATCCAGAGAGTCTTCTCCTCCTCCTCCTCCTCCTCCTCCACCTCCTCCTCCTCCTGTTTCATTGTCTGAGCCATCCACTGAAATCAGCCCCTCGCTGTCAGAGAAAGCCTCGGCATCCGAGTCATCGTCGGAGCGAGATTCCGGCTTGTTTTGGGTTGATTCATAATGTGTTTCCTGCAGAGATGCTCTTATAGCTGCCTCTAGCTGACTGTCCTCGCTTGCATCAATTAAACTCTCCTGCCAAAGAAAGAAAACACACAAAAACATTCACATTACAGTGAAACACAGCAAGTCTGATGACACCAAGTATTGATAGATGCAACAAACTGCAGGAACTGCATTCAGTAATTGTAATTCCCTTAAAAACCTTGTTGTATTGTTATGATCTATATTCCACTACTGTGAGATTACTTCTTCCATCAACATAACAAAGTCAACCTTTTTTTTTTACCTTTTCAGTTTCCTTTCCCTGGTTATTACAAATGATTCATGTAGAGAGATTCATGCAAAGAGAAACATGTTAATGGTTTTAAAATAAGCCAGGTAAGACATTTTCTTTCATCCACCAATTTAATGTTTTGTCCTTACAGAGCGAGCGCGTTTGGCGGGTGGTTGACTGGACAGACCGTCCAACTGCCCGTGCTCCGTCAGAAACCCCGTCACCTGGTCCAGGAACGAAGACACATCTAGCTGGTTCCACTCAACCAATTTCTGGCCTGTTTGGGTAAAATTACAGAAAGAAATACATGTGATCAGCAGTGGTACAACTATTTACATTTTCACACTTAATGTTGTAAAAATCTGTACATCTCATAGCTGCATCAGTATCAGAAACAGCATAATCAAGTTTATTAGGGACTACCTCACAAGTTAGCTGCATGCCAGTTTTCTAATACTAAAGTGAACATCAGATCATCTCTTTTGAATATAGTATATAGAATATAGTATATTACACATGTATTACCATACTGACACATAAAACCATTCAATAATCATCAATCCTGTCTCACCTGTGCGGGGGTCTAAGATGGAGATGTAAGGGAACTTGTTGAGTTTGTAAAACTGGATGTAGCGCTGACCCTCCTCACTGTCATGATAAACCTGTGGGGATAATATACACAACACTATATACAAAAATGCCTCGGTTGAGTAAGGGTGTACTCACACTAGGCAGTTTGAACCATGCCCAAGTACGTTTGACCACCAAAGCACAGTTCATTTGACTAGTGTGAGTGCTCCGAACCGTGCCCGGGCGCGGTACGTTTAGCCGTCCCTGGCCCGCTTGGAAGGTGAGCCAGAGCACGGTTCAGTTGGACTCGGGCGCGGTTCGCATGTAGTGTGAGCGCTAACCGTGCTGGAGCACGGATCAGGACGTGTGACGCCACGTTTTTGCGACACTCCAAAACCATTTTCCGTGCCACAAAAGCGATAGACCTGTTTAGCAACAGGCTGTGAGGGGGCTGGGGACCACCGCGGACCAAACGACTCAAAATTACAAACAAAAAAGTAAACAGAGCGATGGACTGAACTGCGTTCAGCGAGAGCGCCGCTCTTGCTGTTTATCCTGAAACCATAGCAACATAATGACGTAAGCTTGCTCCGGCACGAATGCAGAATCTAATGTGAGTGCGGGCCAGAGGGGGAGTGAGGAGGGGGGACAATCGTACTCGGGCCCGGTTCAGGGCAACCGTGCATAGTGTGAGTACACCCTAAGAGATCATTTTTAGTTGCGATAGCGGGCAGGCAGCTACACAACTATTACAGAATGTTTGAAAGTGTGTTTCCATTCCACCGCGTATAAAATGACACACTGCATGTGATACTGATGAAACTGTTTTGTGCATTTTGTGATTTTGATATTCAGATTTCTTTTAAAATGAAAAATTCACTGGTTAGTGAAGAAAACATTAATTTATATAATGTTTGGCCAGTTGTCGAAGACTGAATAGGCGTAACTGGTGTACTAGTGGTTAGGGAGTGGCCCCTGCCATCAGATGGTTGTGGGTTTGAATCCCAGGACTACTATTGACACCACCTTTGAGTAAGGTCTCACTGGCTGCCCCCTGCATCACTTCGTGAATGGGTTAAATACAGAGAAGTATTTGGACCATGTAAGAGAGACTGAAAGAGAACTGACTAATGTCTTTCTCTTTGAAAAGTTGCAGCATTAAACTGTGCTTTTCTGATCAGTTGATCCTGCATTTTCATTTATTAGAAATTTACTAAAAATACCCACATGTATGTGACTGGTCCGGAGTTAATGGCGCTCACAGGCACCATGCAGGCGTAAGAAGCTTACAGGATTATATTTCATTACAGTATTTGAAACCTTAATAAGCATTTAAACTGGTTCCCACATTACCATTAACACTCTGAACGGGCTTGAAGACTAAAACTTGTCCATTTTGTCGAGCCCACCAGCTTTGTCTGTTATACGTCCAAACTGCTTTTGGATAATCAATCTACATAATCATTTTGTACATTAATGCTGCATCTACAGTAGTGTGAAAAATCCCTAATTTCTGCATATTTTGTGGGGTTGGAACACCTTTATCTAGGCTCCTTGAATCCTTAGGCACTTTGCACTCTGTCACATTAAAATATTTTTTCCATTTTTTATTTAATCTACTCAATATGCCAAAGACAAGACAGTTTGACAGAGATAAAACAGCATAAAACAAAGTGATTCAAGGACAAAAAATAAAGAAATGAGGGGAGACAGTACTGTATGTGGTATTTATGTGCTGTATATTTGTATTCTGAGCTATACACACCTGCCAGAAGATGAAATGCTCTCTGATGATGGTCCTGACAGCCTCGTTGCTCCACACGTCTCTGTTTAGACATTGACAGGCGAAGTCCTGAACATTCTGGATGTTGATCATCAGCCACTTGTTCTCAAGCTGACCGCAGTCTTTGGCCTGGGGGTTTAAATAAGTTAAAACAATACAAGTGTGCAGTCGGTATCCTTTACAGTAAAAAAGAGACATGTACAGCTGTGCACTTTTTTCCAAATGATAGAGCCTTAGAAACAAGTGGAAAAACTGTACATGAAGTGGGGATTCTAAAGTGGATTCTCTTGACCCTCAGATGTGCTTTATAATTATGTAATTTTGCTATTATTCATTAATATCGTTGCTGTCGGGCAGAAACCTCAGACTACAGCACTTTATTAAAGCCTACAGCTGGTCTAACATGGTTTATTAGTATTGTTCGCTCAAAACTTGGACCAGTGAACTGACAAACAGAACAAAAGCCTGAAGGTGATCAGAGGGAAATGTTTAACCTGTAACTTAACCAGTTACTCGCACTCCTCCTCTGCATCAACTTCTCAGGAACAATTCGGTCAAAATACTTTTCTTTAAAAATGTATTCAGTTGTGTTGTCGCTATACTTAATTTCCAAGGAGATTGCCTTGGAAGTCAAATACAGCATCACAATGTCTTCGCCCAGGTTCTAACTGGCTCAATAGTGCCATCTTCATGAAAGGAGCAAAAACAGCAGCTAGTCTTCACTGAATACAGCAATGAATATTTTTTTTATTATTATTGTAAATAAAATATTAAATATTCACTTTATAATACACATCACAAGTAGTGTACAGGTATGAGACTGTACATAATCTCAGGCTAAATAATGATGTCGTAGCTTTTTGCTCTGTTACGGCTTCTACTGCGCGGCTCCGCTGGATGGGGGTGGAGTTACAAGGTTTTTCGCGACAGCGGTAGTGTCCAATGGAGGTAAGACATTAAATCCCAAGCTATTTTCAACACTTTTCATTGGTTAATAATTTCTAAATTTTGCAGACCCACTTGGAGACTGACCAATAGTATCAATTTATGGAACAAAACAACAAAGACCAAAAGTGGAGTTACGAAGTTTCCGTCCGACAGCGACAATATAACAGTATTATAACTCTTTCTTTAGTTAATAGGTCTAGCCAAACCACATCAGTGTATCTGACAGCTTTCAGCTAGATTTTCAGTGAGATTGTGATCACCCACAGTCAACTATACCAAACGTGATTAATTTACTAAATGATGTTTAAATACTATTTTATTAAATCTTTATATAGAGAAAATGCCGTTCATCAGCACTCTCAATGCTATATATTCTATGTGCTATACCTGTGGTTTGTGTCCAGCTGCCTTAAGTGTTATAGGTTATAATTTTCTGTTTTTATTTTTGCACTCCTAAAAATAAAAATGTCCTTTAGGCACACATCTATTTTATGTTTCTCTAAGCAGCAATACTTAGAATGAAATTGAAATGAAAATAAATAATGTTCCAGCAGAATGTACTAATGAAACTATTTAAGCGGGGGGGTTATGTATCAAAAATGTGTTGATTGGCAACAAATAAATGTCGATTTCATGATATTTTGATGCACTGTATAAACCCCTATCCTTTAGGAAACCAAAAGTGGTTCTTCTAAGACCACTTCATTTTTGAGAGTGTAAGTACAAAGCTAAAATCAGACTTGGGAAGCATTTTGAATTTGCTCTTCTCGGTATAATGGTTTCTCACCGTTTCGAAGCTGCCCTTGTGCATGAGCTCAATGGGTGGCCGAAAGAGGTCAGCCAGGGTGCTCAGCTTTTTATCCATCGCTCCTCCATTCCTCAGCTCCTGCTCCTGTCTGACTGCAGGAACACAAACATCAACAACAATCACACAGCATGCATACCAAGTGTATGTCCCATGTTTGTGGACATCTGGTTTTCAAAATGGTTTTATTCTAAATGGTCTTCTTTTCTTATATAAAAGCCTAATCAGATTTATTTAAAGATAAACAATTTCACACATATAAAACTTGGCTAATATTAGTGACAGTGACACCTTATAATGACAAGGACCACACACTTTAAGAATTCATGAAGCAAGAGTGTTGAAGATACACCCAAAAATGTTTTTAGGGTTTTAATTAAAAAAAGAAAATACAATATTCAAGAGAAACATAAAAGTGGACTGCATGTATGTGTTTTCCCCCACAATTCCTCAATTATTAGATACCATGTTGTTATGACCTACTAGTTTCGGTCTGAAAGTCCCGAAAGCCATCAAAAATGGAGCGTGCCGGTCTACGTCTCTTCGGTACTGTGACAGACAGAGAGACAGAAAGACACATCAAGAGACAGTGCAAGGAGCCCAGGTCAGGTTAAGACTGTAAGAGGGTTGGGAAGAATACCTCCAAACAGAGGCTCTGGCTCCACCAGGATTTCCTGCTTCTGAGGAATTGGTGCTCGAACCTCATCCCTGCCAGGATTAGAGACATGATTAAAACATCTGTACTCAGACTACCATGAAATATCTGAGTAATAACATTGTAACAGAGAGAAGAGCAGACCACAGTGTTTTAGTGTTGGAAAATCAGTTGTGATAATGACAAATGGATATCTTATAAATATACTTTATAATGTTACTCAAAAAGTGTCCTTATAATGGGTTATTTGGCATTGTATGCATGTATGTATTTATCGTTTATATTTGTCTGTCTCTATTATTTATATAGTTATCTGTATGTTCATATAATATTATTATTACACCTGACTAGATTCCCATGATTCACTGCACCCAGGCAGCATTACAGTTCATTAGTATTGGTCCCTCATCCTTTCCAAATATATATCTGTCTATCTATTTATGTATCTATATCATACACATACTATGCCAGTTGAAAGGTCAGTGATGTTATCCACTATGACACACAACCACAAAGCTTTTAGTAGTTTTAGTTTTATTTATTAATATTATTTACATACATTTTATATTAAAAGTACAAGAAGTAAATATATAAACAAACAAACAAGCAGCAGCTATGTGATCTCTATAATAATGCACTTACTCTGTATTGTGATGTCTGCTGCCAGAGGCTCCAGCTGAACTAGAACTCGTGCTTGGTTCCTCTGTAATTCCTCCTCCATCCAGAAACATGGTGACAGCCATCTCCAGGTTATTGTTGCATGCCTCCAGCATGTGTCTCCCCACACTTTCTGTGGCTCCTAACAAAAAATGCAATAAGAAACGAAAAAAAAAACAGATCATATAACGCATTTAAAGCTCAAATGTTAAAATGCATTATTGCAATATTCTCCAACAGGTGTTTCATTCTTTATTCTTGTGTCAGGACTGAGTTGAAGCTGGAGCAGCTGGACTAAGGATAATAACAGACCTGCCGCTAATTTAACTTCACAGGACAGTTTAAGCCTCTTGTAGGAGAATTCTGATTGAAAATTCTGTTCTGTCAGCTAGCAGTCACCCATGGAAAGAGAAGGAAGGCCATCCTATCCACCCAGAGAGTGAAGCCAACTGTGCTCTCTTTGTCACAGAAGGATGTTGCACCACCGGAATGAACTCACAATAATGAGGATCATGCTTAGGATTGCGCTGCACCAATTGGGAACACTTTTAAATAATATTTTCAAAATTGTTTTAAAATCTGAGAAACTGCAAAGGATTTTTGACAAAAATAATTTTTAAAAAGTGCCCACCTGTTATAAACGGCTAAAAAATCTTCAGTTGCTTTATAAACTTTGATTGATCTAGGATCTAGTAGCTTTTATATACAACTTTCATCTTAAATAAGTGCATGTTCTCTGTTTTTTCACAGCAAAAACGCTGCCTTATTTTGCCCCTTGTCTGCTTTGTTTTCCACCCCGTTCCCAGGTATTTCCTATTCTGAACCAGTATATATGTCCTTGCCAGTGTGTTAGTGCTTGTTGGTCATACATAACCTTGTCTCTGGATTATTGTATTGCTGTCACAAATAATTACAGAACTTACACCGAAACAGTTTAAATGCTATTTCAATTTAAACAACTGTATGTTCTGTTTTGTATTATGGTACTTTTTGCCTCAAGTATATCCATTTGTATTATAAATACATAAATGTATACAAAACATACTAAGACTCTACACTGAAACAGTTTAAATGCTATTTCAGTTTAAGTAATTGTATGTTCTCTAATTTGTCACAGTACTTTTTTGTCTCAATGATATCAATCTGTATAACAAATTAACATATGCATGAACACAGACCCTACTAAGAATCTACACTGAAACAGTCTAAATGCTATTCCGGTTTAAATAATTGTATGTTCTCTCTTTTGAGTACTTTCTCTAATTTATATCAATTTGTATTACAAATTAACACATACATAACAAACCTACACGAAACAGTTTAAATAATTGTATTTTCTTTCTGTTTTGGTACAGTACTTTTTGTCTCAATTATATCACAATGCATTATGAATAAATAAACGCATAATTACAGAACCTACATCTAAGCAGTTTAAATGTTCTCTATTTTTTGAGTAGTCTCAATTATATCACTTTGTGAATAAATAAATTATGCACAAACTCCTAAGAACCTACACCGAAACTTTAAATGCTCTCGGTATTTATAACTATACAACATTAAAAACTGCCCTAAGAGTGAACCAATCAAATCACACCATTTAGCATACGCCAAGGCTCTCCGCGCACGCGCAGAACACCACTATTTTGCTTACATTTCCATCCTTACGATTCAGCAACAAAAGTGAAAGATTACGACTTGTTTCCCTTTTTCGCGACCCTTAGCGGTCATATACGCAAATATATGCATTTAGATA
>JBBPDE010000040.1:24285237-24304265 GCA_037974605.1 Nannopetersius ansorgii | reverse complement strand
CACCGAAGCACTACATCACTATCATATAACCTCAAGGCGAAGCATCCCGGTGTGGCAGAGACAGCGGAGGGAGGGGGACAGTTACAGGAGTTTGGAGCGAGAGGCGGGACTTTAGTTAGGCTTTGTCCTATAATTCAGTGGTTCCCAACCCCAGGGATTAGGGTTACCCATGTTATGTTGTTGGCTTGTTCTTCTGAAAATACTGTTAATAAAGCTGCGATTAAACACAATTTTTTTCCGGATTTGCGATTAAATAGTTAATTTTAATTAATCGTTTTACAGCCCTAATATATATATATATATTAGTAAGAGAACTGTGTATGTGTTACCTGTGCAGGTATGAAAGGTGAGCGTGGAGAGTGATTCAGCCCTTCCAGCTGGTTCCTGTTTGTGCGCTGACTGGAAGTGGGCTGGGGTTTGACAATGGCAGTGAGTTTGCTGGAGCCCTGCTCCTGACGGCTTCCATGGCTCAGGTTTATTAAGGCACACGGGGGAAGCCTGTACCCCCGCCCTGGAGAGCACCTGCACAGAAATTCACCAAGACACAGTCAGTTTAGTCACAGTCAGTCTAACAATTTTACTAACAATCCAGACTAATATGGCAGTTATTAACTGTGGAATATTTTACAAAATCCACTGTACACTCAAAACCAAGAACTGACCCAAAAGGTGCCTACAGAAATAGGTTACTCTGCCTTTTAGATATTACAGTAGACGCCCGAAATTTGCAGGGTGTAGGTTCATGCAAGTGTTTGTGTATATGTACATTCAACATAACATCTTGTCTTACTTCTCTATGTTAATGTTGTTTCAGATACTGTATTGCCTAGTGTTATCTACAAAATTAGCAGCACTAGATTTAACCATGCAAGTTACTTTTGCCCAGTCTGAAAGATGATCTGTGTTCCCACTGGCATTTGCACATTTAAGAGAAGTGTGGAAAATGAGTAAATTGGTTCAGGGTGCTGTTAATATGCTGTACCTGATAGTGAGTCCTCCTGCAAATTCCTCATCAAACAGAACTTCATACAGCACCTCTGCATCTCGCTCAGCTGTGGATACAAAAAAAACCCACATCAGAGTCAATGTGTGACAGTGCACACTTTTGGGATCTACTAGTAGTAGGGCTAAAAAGGAGCGTTTACGTAGATTTGGTGGGTATTTATTCATAGATATTAGTATTGGACATAAACAGGGATTTATTAAATTAACTACAAATTTATGACCCAATACTCATATATGCCCCAATATATATTCATACCCCAAATACAAATACACCCCCTTAATACACGTAAAACTAATATAGTATAAGTATCAGGGGAATAAAAGGGAAAATTAGAAAATTGGGGCAAGTTTTCCTAATTTTATTCAAGTTACATACAAGCTAATATTTTAGAACATTATTAAAATTGGATGCTAACACAAAAAATAAACGGAATCATCACTTTTAGATGGGTGAATCAATATTTAAGACCAAAATGTAAACATTCATAACACCTGTCAGTACTCTGTGTTTGTGTGTGTGTGTTACCTCCTTTAATGCCAATAATGGTTCCTCTGAGGCCAAGAGGGACAGAGAAGCTCTCTCTGACGTTGACAACGCGGTCAAAGAGGTGATACTCAGCGTCCGGGTCAGGAACAACGCCATGCTGCTGATCCAGAGGCTACATGCATGTGTGCACACACACAACAACTATATTATACACTGTATTATAAATACAATTTGAGCTTTATCATCTCATCATTTGCAACTAGTATGACACTAACATACAACCTCAAGTCTTGATGCGACTTTTTTCTTAATTTACAGTCCCTTTAATGATTTAGATATATTATAGAGAGAGCAGAGTACTTACCCTGAACAGCAGATGAGGCTTCACGGTTACACGTACTTTCTTACTGCCCTTCTTTGCCTGTCAACCAGAAGGTGGGGTATAAATATACAAAATTCATTGTGTCTTTAAAAGGGCCCATATTTGATCTCCTGCTTGGATTTTTCACTTTTTTCCTGAGACTACTGACAACTACTGATGTTTGTGTGAGTTTTCAAATGACCACCATTCAACCTTTTAGCACATTTTGTTACTTTTGGTATAGATTAATGGAAATGAGCTCTGGGTAACAGATCAGTTAGTATTAAACATAAAGCTGACCAATACTTACACCAGAATTGACATAAACCTACATAAACATTTATAAAGGCTGATTCAAATAAGCATCCGTTGTCATATATAAAAAACATATATAAGGCTTATTCCAATTAGCAGCAGTTATTAATGTCAGTTGGAACAAAAGATTTATGTAAGTATTTTTCTTTAAGCTTTACGAATACTGGCCTTAAATGAACTGTTACTGAGCAATTTTTAAAAAAAGGAAGAAAATCTTGGGCCTATTACCTACTGACTCTTTTCTACACTTCTGCTCACCTTGCACCTCTCCAGCTCTTCTTCAATCTTTTCCACAATGCCTGCATCTAGAATCTGCAGGTCACATGATGCTCTGGAGGAAGAGCTTACAGGGTGTGTTTTCAGCCAGGCCTGTATCTCCTGAACCTTCTCCGCTCTGAGAGATAAACATTAAATAAGAGCTTTAAGTTATAGTCTCAGTAGATTGAATACAATGGCAGTTAAATGAATAACACAGGTAATCAGCCAAGACAGTTTAGCTAAGAGGCTAATGTAGCTTTAATGTAGGAAATAAGTCTAGAAATCTAGGCCCACCAATTAGGCTTGGGTTAATTGCAAGCCAAAGTATCTCACTTGCCTCAAGCCTTGTCAAGTTATCTTTGTTGGACCAAAAATGGAAAAAAAATACAGATAAAATCCAGGCTTTGATATGGCTACTACTGTTTTTAGCTTTTGTCACATGATTTAGTCCTTGTTTATAAATAAAAGAGCATCATACACTGGCATAAACAAGTCTATTTCAGATTGCTTAACAACTCAACGCAGTTTCTAGGCAAGTGGGATGAGCACCGTGTTTATTGGTATGCATGCTGTTAGCCAACTGGGGAGATATAATTTGCCAATACTTTTAAGCTACATCCGCCTTATAACTCAAATTACATTTGGGGTCAAATTCAGGAAAAGTGGTTACATTATATAAGAATAGTGTGTGTGTGTGTGTATGTGTGTGTGCGCGCGAGAGAGAGAGTGTGCTGTACCCATTCTCATCCTCTCCAGGCCAGATATCATCTTCATAGAATACGTCATCATGGCTGTTTCTGGACACAAAGTCGAACACCTCAGAAAATCTCTCCAAATACTCAGCCAGCAGCTCCTCCACGGCTGCAGAGTACAGCCACTCCTTCTCCGTTCGCTTGGTGTATCCAGGAACCTCCTCGTTCTTCTTGTTGAATTTTAAATTCAGACCCACATTAGCCCTCTGCTCACCATGAGGACTGTGGAGGAACAGAGAGGATGCTTTAGGAGGTATCTGATTCAGAAGGAGGCGCTGGTCCCATCACCAATCATAAAGGCTTTATATTACTATATTCGTAAATTACTCTTCAGTGAATATGTTACAAATAGGAGATGCACCACATTTACAAATTGCTCTTCTGGATTAAACACAGTGTCCTCTAGGGTTGAAATAGTCCAGAATGAAAATTTTCCATTCTAGAAAAGTCTGGATCATCTGCTACTTCTGCCACCGGACCATGTACACATTAAAAAATAACTCACTTTTTCTTGGATCCTCTCCCAATGAAGATGCTGCCAGAGAACCTGGAGACCAGGTAGCCAGTAATGCCAAGGCGAGAAGCGAGGACATATCCGGGGCTGTACTTCACTGAATATTTCTGAATGAGTTCAAAGGACAAAGCTGTCAGCTCTTCCTGAATCTTCAATGAGAGTTCTATCTAATCAGTTCTAGTGTTCCTTTTATAAATTGCCTTTTATACTTTAAGTTCCAGACAGAGAATATCCCACTAAAGCAGAGTCAGAACGTTTATGTATTTAGGGCTTTTTACGAGAGCTTAAAAGCTCGTGCCTAAGTTTATTAATGAAATATTTCATCTCTGGGCTGAACCCCACTTGTGGCTCTGGGTGTCCTTACTTTATACAAAAAAAAAAAACTTCTACAGTTTTGTAATAAATTATAAATATAAAGATTGATGAAACTCACATGCTGGTTCTGAATTAAGGTGTCGAGTTGAGGTTCACAAGGCATGGTGAAGACCACCCGGACCCGCCCCTCGCTGATGACATCACTGGAATCTTGCACCTATGGAGGACAAATACAGTTAACAGCATAGTAATGTTTACGCATATATTTTGTTTGGCTGGTATTGATTTATTCATAGATTTTGAAAGAGACCAGAGCACACAGCAGAATTCTACTATTATTATGGCAATAGGTAATTGTCATTATTTAATTGCTTAAATAAGTAACATTCTCATTAATGGCATTTGAGCAGGACTCACCTCTCCCATTGCCCCATAGTATGGGTTCCCCACCATAAACACAGAGGTTGCCACTGGAAACAGTTCCTCTAGGGTTTTAAATCGAGCCAATGAGGAGTCAAAAGCCTTGATGTCCTGAGAAACAAAAAAGTCATTAAGGAAACTTCTATTTGACAATCTGTCTGCCTAAGCCACTTTTGATCTTGAGGCACTTAACTCTAAACTGTGTTGTTCACGTAGACATGTCACTTCACCTGAAGAAGATTTAAGATTACCTTTACAATAGTTTGATATGCAAAGGGCAGAATCTGCTTTCCCCACTGCTTCTCCAGATGGACACTGCCATTCTGGCTGATCACGTACTTTCTGCCCGTCAGCAGCTGAGCATACAGCAGGATGTCCGTGTCATTGATCACGATACCTTTACGCTTATTCTGGCTGTAGAAAGGGACACAATTAAAAGTTAGTTTTGGTACTATGCTCTGTTAAAAGAGAAAGATTGATCCAAGACCTGCAAACACAAATTTAGGTAATGTAGCTAATCAGCAACAGAAGCATATACTCTCCTATCAGCAGCTGTTCTAATCTCTTCAAACTTGTGTATCGGGTTTGACAGTGTAAGACTTGCTATCATCTATAAGCACAATCTGTAGCACAGACAAAATTCAAACTTCACTTTAATATCTTTGGAACGTTTACTAACCCCACAAATATGGTGAATTATAAATCAACACTCACATTTCTGTAACATGCTCTCTCTCATTAGTGTTTTCTCTCATGGAAGGAGATATCTTATTTAATAAATAAAAAGCTAAAGATATTACTGTAATGTCATTTCTTTTTACATTCAGTTACATGTGTGATGTGCCTGCAATAAGTAGCTGTGTGATAAAAGAAGCTCCCTGCTGTTCCAGAATAGGAGAATCAGGTAACATCTGTTCATGGATCTCTACTGTGAAGGTCACGACTGTCTTCAGGTGTTAGACCCATCGAAAATTCAAAAGTATTTAATCAGTATTTGATGTTTTGATGCTGAGAATTACTCAGCCAATCTGCCTCGGCCTGGAATAAGTTGAGCACTAAGGACACAGATGGCGTTCTGATGATAACAGTAGAGTTTGTAATAATACACTAATGATAAATATAATCTTACAACTCAGTGATGCCCTGCACCTCCTTCACCCACTCCTTCTGCTCCTTATCACTCAAATACAGCACTTTAACAGGTGGAGGGGTGCTGTCCAAATACAGCTTCTGCACGCCTGGTGGCTCATCCAAGATAAATCTAAGAAGGAGAGAAAGAAAAGACAAAGTACAGAAAGACAGAGACAAGCAGATAAGCAGAAAGAGATGGAGATAAAGGGAAAGGAAAACAGTGGCAGAGACAGAGGCAGGAGTGACAGATACACACATAGAGAAACAAAAGAGAAAGACAGAGAGGGACAGATAGACAGAGAGAAAGAGAGAGAAAATAATAAATAGGGACATAGTACTGCAGTAATTTCAGTAATCTCCATAAGGTGGAGTTTAAAGGTCAGTGAAGAAGTGATGGTAATTATCTCACTTGGTCTCTCCGTCAGAAACAGCTACCACTCGTGCCTCCTCCAGATGAGGCCAGTTCACAAACACTGGTTTACCCAAAACCAGCGCTGCTACGTCCTCCACAATCTGCACAGAGGAACCAGTACACACCTGCTTTACAGGGGCAACAGCATTTAACAAATCCAGTTGAAAGCATCTAATGAGTTAGTGTCTTTAAAGGTGTCTCATTAGATGCTTTCAACTGGATTTGTGTGTTTTACCTCTTGAATTCAGCTGAAAAAAAATTATTTTGTAAAAACATTTGTTTTCTTTGGGACTAGTTTTTTTTGTGTTTATAAATCTCAACAGAGAACCACCTTTTAATGTACAATTAGTTTGCATTTGCTGATCAGCCTCATCTTTAAAACCCCAGACAGGTGAAGTGAATTACACCGATTCATTCGTTTCAGTGGCACCTGTCAAGGGGTGGGAAATACTAGGCATGTGGAGCAACACAACATGGTAGGAGGTGTTATGAGTGATGATTGGAATTTGACTGAGGTGTTAAAACATTGGTTTTTGTATGTAGATAAAGAGGGAGCTCACTGGAATGCCCTGCTGTCCGGATAAAATCTCTAGCATCGTGTTCTCTCCGCGGCTGCTCTGCTGGAACACCATCACACCGCACTTCTTCTTGTAGAACTGAGAGAGAATTGGGTAATCCAAGTTAATCTCATAATAATCCCACTTGAGCTGGCAATAATCTGATAATCTGAGGAGGATGAGGTTTACTTTATGACGGATGTGCTGCAATGTGGGGAAGCCACAGAAATAGAGTGTGCTGCGGTCGACCTTGCGGTTCACGTAATCCAGAGAAACCCGCCAGGCATCCATAGGCACGGGAGTGACCCTAAAACACCCGAAAAAAAACGGCATTACTCAACCAGTGCGAAACTGATCTGCAAAAAACATCACAGAAAACTTTTAACCGTTTAGAACTGTGGCTAAATCTTGTCCCATTCCTCTGCTAATAACTCCCAATACAGAGAAGTAGCCCCATTCCACAACACTCCCACCACCACACTTCACGATGGGCTTGGTGTTTTGGGGATACACGCAACCATCCTTTCTCCGAACGTGACAAACTGAACTATTCCCAAAGAGTTCCTTTTTTGTTTCATCTGACAAGATAAAATTGACCAAATGCTGGTCTTAGACGTTCATTTTTGTTCTGTTCTTTTTTAGCAGGCCTTTCGGATGTCAGTAGAGAGATTATAGAAGTGAAGTTAACTGTTTTCTTAGTAACCGTTGTTCCTGCCTCGTTCAGGTCATTCTGCAACATGTATCAAGTGACTGATGGCTTACTTCTTACCTTCATCAATAATAATCTGGGAGAGGAGAATGCTCACCTGTCCGGCAATGATTAGTCCTGCAAACTTCCACTTACATTTCACTGAACCAGTACTGACAGAGATGTTAAAGATCTGTAGTAGGGCTCTGTAGCTTTTACAATTTAAATACTGTTTATAACGTCACTGGGATCTTTAGGAAGCTCTTTCAAAATGTCAATAATTTGCTTAATTTAGAACAATTGTGTGTACCTTGCGTGGCAGTGTGTGATACTGGGGAAGAGGTCAGGTAGAGGAGAGGTATAGGGGTAATCCATCTCTTTATCATAGCAGTACAAAGAACACTCTGTGTGTCTATTTCTGCTTTTCTCAGATTTACTCAGAAGGTCTGTGTACGACTCCATGGCTGCCAGCAGCCGTTTCTGAAACACACAAACACACACTCACTTTAGAAGCATTACAAAAACTCCCACATGAAGATAATAACAACAATAATCATAATTATTGCAATTATTTGTATTCACAGTAATAGTACTTTATTATGCCCTGGCATCAAACTAAAGGTCTAATTATAGAAGGCACAGGTACAGGGGCTATATCAATACAAAAAGTTGGAATCAAATTTAAGAGAGAAAGATTTAATTCAATCCCATCCTGTAAAACACACACTCTGTGAGATCTATTGTTACACGAGTTAATTGTTTGTTTAGTCAGATTAAGACAAGATGTACATCTTAAGATATGTGCTTTAATTTAAATGAGCGGATTTTAAAACTGGTGATTTTAAAAGAGAAAATATCAGATCTGCATTGTCCAATACTCAAGGCTTCAATAGGGACTGGGAGAGAAAATGTGGCATTATACCAAAGACTAACAAATAACCCCAAAGAGATTTAAAAATCAGAAAAATACACAAAAACAAAAAGCTGTACTTCATCAATGAAAGGAATGAGGACCACCGCCTCCCACTCCTGCTGCTTCCCGTTCAGGTCAGTTTTAAAGTCCAGTGGATAGTACTCGATGATGGGGGAACTTTGGGATGTCATCAAGAACTAAAACGGAAATAAAACATTCAGAGGAGAAAGATGATCTGTTTGTATGATATATTATACAATGTGTGTGTGCCTCTTATACAGAAGGCTCATATATAAAATCAGGAGCAGCTGATGGAATTTCACAAATCCAAGTTGTGTTCTCATAACCAGCTCACAGAATATCAACTACTTTTTTTAAAACAAATCTTGCTTACTTGTTCGTTTCCATTTATTCTAATGTTAACTTTGCTAGCAGAATGACATGCTGAGAAAAATGGCTTTAAACAATTTGCACAGATGTCTAAACACTGTATATCTTTGATGAATACCATAATATCCTGTAAACATGGCCTCAGGTACCTGGTAACATTTGGGGAGCAAGTCTTTGCTGGCTGCAGGCAGGACACCAAGGAGCTGCTCAAACGGCATGAAGGGCTTCCCCAGATCAAAAGTCAATATCAGTCCAGCAATGTTGCGCACATCAGAGAGAAATGGGGCGTAGTGGTATGGGTAATACCTAACACACACACACGTTACAACAGTGCATAAACAGGATAGACATTCCATTACTACAATATTTTAAGTTTCCATGTGATATTCAAATTATTGTCAGTTAATTTTTAGGGACTGAATAAAGACACACATCTAGCAACCATGTTTATTTGCCTGACCCTGGGGACCCCCCTGCCCTGAACACTGACTACCAGCCTCATCTGATTCCGCTCAGCTGGAACAGATGTTATGACATTTGAGTAAGAGACAGTGGTTATTTCTTAGACAGCATGAGAATTATATGAGCATTTGATATTTGGATTTAATGCCAAGTGGTAAATGTGTAATATTTATACTTTATAACATGATTAAATGCGACAATGTGTCGGGTTGTCAGCTCAGTGTCACTGCACACACCCTGCTGGGTGTGTCTAAAAATAACAAAGGCAATGCAATAACACAATGTAGACAAACTCTACAGTATGAATGTTTAAAAATAAATAAATAAATAAATAAATAACACAGTGCATTACGATGCATCAGTTTTATAAAATGTTAGAACTGACGAGAACACAATAGTACGCACAAATTTTGTTGTCTAAAAACAACAAAAATGATAGTAACAACAAAAATAACACGACAGAGTTTTTTTTTATCATCTTACCTTTTTTACTGTTTAGTATTTATTAAAAATAAAGGTCTCTATAAGGCCAGTTTTCTTACCAGCTCCATGACTGAACTCCATGGTAGTAATAATGGAGGATCCACTGAATACCTTCCACATAGCAGCGAGCCTGGCTGGCCAAAAATTCACTGAAACACAAACATACCAAAAATAAACCATCTTACAAAAAAAAACATCTTGTACAGAGTTTTGTCTTGTGTACACACCATTGATCTACTTTTTACTGACTGTGACTATGGTATTACTGATTAAAGGGTACGCTTGTTACCCTTCAGAAGACAATATGCAAATAAGTGTGTTTACAGATCAAATTAGTTTTTTAACTAATGACATCTGTGTTCTGAATATCTCAGATGCCCCATGAGTCCATCAATCAGCCAAAGCTACCAAGTGTTAAATTACTACATAATTTACCCTACTTTCAATATGGTCTATACTAAATGACTTAGATAATAACATCAATATAGGTTTAAATAACTTAAAACGCTGCATACTATATCTACAATGATCATTGGATTGTAGTTTTTTTTATCAATATTAATCTCAAAGCTCCAGTATTAAATTAAAACACCAATTGATGCAGAAAACTATTTTTTTGGTGAACTATTATCTCACATGATGGATTCCCCAATATGCCACACCATAATTACAAAATAACATTTGTCCATTATGTGAACATAAATCATCTTCTCTTTCTTAATAGCCAGCCTTGCGTTATGTTCCAATAAAACTCCTTGTGGCAACATTGTAAAGGTCACTCACTCTGAGACAACCTCCACGCCCATCTTGGTCATGTAGTATGTTCGTTTATACTGCCGGAACTCTGCCTCAAACATGTCCTCATCCTCACCGTCTTCCTCGACTCCTTCTAATGCATCGTGAGACAAAAAACGGGAAGAAAAGGGCAAAACATCTTAACATGTCAAAGGTTAAACTGAGAACAAAGCCGTCACTCCTGAAGCAACTCGCTCGGCTAATCACAACTTGAACAACATACCATATAAGAACAATCTCGTTTCATATCAGTCAATGAGTAGAATTAACCAACAGAAGTGACCAAAAAGACTTACAACCGTTAATGTCAGTTATTATAAGTAATTTTGAGATCCTACTTTGAGTAAGCTCATTTTTAAACTGTGTAAAACAAACACACTCCGAGCAACCTAGTAAGTAAACACTTAATTAGCTAAGCTGCACACTTTTATTAGAGTACAGTAAAATAACGAACTGATATTAAATTGTGGTTATGACTGGCTTTAAAATGGGTGGATATTTAAAACCATGATCTACTGGTACCTATTTGGATCATATAGGTGGGTGTGTGTGCGCATGTACCTCTGCTTGAAGCACAGCGTGAATCCTTGCCTCCATCCAGAGCAGCCAAACAAAGAGAATCTTCACACACCTGAGAACAAAACACAACTCCAGCTTAATTCAAACCACCCAAGAAACACTGCAAAACAGAGCAGTCTTTTACAACTGAATTTAATTTACACAATTCTCTCCTTACTCTAAAACCCATGACCTAGTGCTTAGACGTTAACGTAGTTAATGAAGGGCTTTTACAGATTGATCCTGATTGCCATAGAAGAAATAGATGATTTTAAAATAAGTGAACGAACATCCCATTCAGTTAGTTTAAACCCACGGAACTGTGTCCCTGAATTTGGGAATTCAGCAACTGGAAAGCCCCCAACAGCCCCTTAGTTGAAAATGCCTGAGCATCTTCCTGCGCATGCATCCTTGAAAGCAAAACTGTCGCACATCAAATGTGTCAAAATGAACCCTAAAATAAGTGTATGCGTCCAAACCGGACTAAACTGGATATGTTGCTCACAAAGGCCCAAGAACATGTTTCATTTTTTTAAAAAGAGGCATATCTGACTTAAATATTGGTGGTCAGGTGTGGCCAGATACGACTTAATAATTAGTGATAACTGATTTTTTAAAATTACTGGAAGAAACAAGGAAAGGTGGAGATCGGAAAATAAAGTGATTGGACTTTATTGGTGGAAGATCGATCAGTGGGCTGAATTTTGAGGCCTTTAAAACCTCAATGCAGACACGGATGGAGAGGGCCACGGCTGCAAATTTCAATAAAGCAGCGGCGCCGCGTCTTTCTGACTCTGTTTGATTTCTTGTCTTAGAAAAAATTCAGACTCTCACTCCAATTCTCCATGACACTAACATGTAATTGAAGCATACTATGCCTAAATGATCACACGCTGACCTCAAACCATGTTAAAGTAATCTCAAAAGATTTAGTTGATTTTATTCTTCACTGAACTATTCCTTTAACCGGTTATCCCAGGTTAGTAAAAACACACAGAGGTCAGTGCAGAAATGAGCTTCAGGTTTGTAAATCTCTTCTTGTTTTGCTTACCTTGCTCTTCCTGCCGTTTTTGCTCACAGCCTCCTCCGCTGCCAGACCAGCCGCTTCGTTCAGGTATTTATTCCCCACTTTGCTCTCAAACCACTTCAAGTCCACGAACACCTCACTAAAGTGCTCCCGGTCAAACTGGACAACAGAGAATAGAATGGAACTATATGATGAGAATAATAAAGCAATAAAGAACAAGAAGTATTTATACTTTTTTTTTTAAATATTTTTTAATATTTGTTCACTTTATATTTATATTTTGGAAAATATGTTCATAGGACATTAAGCACATCTACAAACTCACCTCAGACAGTTTCTCAAGGTACTTCTCGAAGCGAGCCAGGTTAAGGTTGCCATTTTCATTCAAATATCCTAGAACAGTCAAGTCAGATGGGAATAAAAGTTAACACAGGCGCACTATACACATATCACAGGGCTGTAGTGATACGACAGATGTTCTCACCATCTAGCGTGGGAAGGACGCTGATGTAGGTGCGATACAGCAGCGGCAGGGCATCATGGTTGATGTGCAGGTGAGGGAGGTGGGGGATGAAGTCGTTTCCTACCAAAAACCCCATCATGATCCAGTCATCTATTATCCGCTCCAGATCATACTCAAATGAGATTTTATCCTGAGAGAGTGAGAGAAATAAGAAAAGTAGTTTTTTAAGGGCCAATAATATTCTTTGTTACTGATTTACCTCCACACATTTTTAATCATAATTTCTTCAAATGTTGGACTGAAATGTGGGACATAAAAGTTTGGACAGAAGAGCTCAATGACATCACAACTTTCAAAATATGTCGACTGCATGGTACTACCTCAAATTCACACAGCTTCTAAAGTTTTCCATAATGCAAACCTGGTACCTAGAACTCTTGGTTCAGAGAGAATAATCAGCTATACAGGATACCCCTGTGATCAGGGAGGAGGTACAAAGACCCTTAACCCCAAGTTGTTCCAGGGAGACTGTCCCCTGTAGTTAGGATATGGAAGTCACATTGGATAAAAGCTTCTGCTAAATGCCATAAATATAAATGATTGCAAAGTTCCTCACCCTTAGAGCAGAAAACTCATAGTCAATGTACTCCCTCATGAGAGACAGATGAAGCAGGTGGAAGGTGGTCTCCTCTGGGGCTGTAATTCTGCAGGAAGAAATGAAAGAGTAATGCGAAAGTCAGCAAGAATATTATGTGTGTGTATTCTTTTATCTTTGATTATACTGATCCTGGGTGAAGAACTAAAAACATACATATTCTCACACAGACACAGAAATAGACAATAAAGACCAACCCAGACACATTTCACCTTGATAAAAACTAACCTCTTCTGAGACTTTTTCCCCCCGAAGCGTACCTCCTCTCTGAGCAGAGAGAAGTGAGGCTCATGGCTGGTAAGACCAAGCATTATCTATACGGAGAGAGGGAGAGACACAGACAGAGAGAGAGACAGAGATAGAGAGACAGACACACACACACACACACACACAGAAATTGAAGAAACAGAGGGGAGAGAAGGAGAAAGAAAAAGAAATAGGATAAGGAGAAGACGAGTGTGAGAGGCAGAAAAAGGAGAGGAAGAGGAGACAGGGAAACAAAGAGAGCGGGAAGAAAAAGAAGGAACATTACCAACGAGAACAGCACAATTTGTTCATAATGTCTCTAAAATGTTCAGAAAAGCACTGAAAAGAACACCAGCAAAGGTTTTTTTTTCTTCTTTTTTTTTAAAAAAGCATAAATCCAGTACAGAAATAATTTTTCAAATACTTTGTCATTTGTTTGTCACATTCTTAGTGTCTAACCAAAAGCACAGGGTCACATTTCAACAACCTGACTGTATACTTATTAGCCTGAACTTTTTAATTGCTCTATTAGTCTGCTTTTCCAACAAACCGCTGTACACTAATGAATGGACATGAAAAGTGCTGTAATTGAACTCAGGGTCAAACTGCTATGTTTAGACACGCACGCACGCAAAATACACACACACACACACACCCACACCCACCCACCCACCCACACCCACCCACACCCACACCCACACCCACACCCACACCCACACCCACACCCACCCCATTTTGATAAGCAGCCTTGCCCATATCCATGCAAAAAAAGCTGATCCTACATTGTCCTGATTTGATTGTGTAGACTATATTTGTTCAAGGGGGAAAAATCAGGTAAGTTCAGGCCAACAAACCTAGGGTGAAGACTTTTGCCAGTTTTACAAATAGACACACATTCATTTTATTTGCACTTTTTAGTGATGTGACGTTATTTTATTTATATTTTGTGTGTGTGCGCTTTTAAGTTCTAACATGTCTGGCAAATTAAATGTCGTAAATTTGAAACAGTGTGTCTTCTGTGTCTGGAATGGATGTACAGTATTCTGGAGTCTATAAGGTAACAATAATATAATAATATATATGTTTGAACTGTGAAATAAGTGTGATTATGCTGTTCTACCAGGTACTGACTGGGTTAAACAGAATTGCATTACTAAAAAAAAAAAGAGACTAAAATACAACTGCCATTGACTAAAACGTCATGGATAATTCTGACTGAAATAAGACTAAAATGCTCAGACTTTTAATCGACTGAAACTTGACTACACTAAGAGGGTTTGGACGTGACCAAGACTAATAAAAACTGAAATGACAGCCAAAATCGTACGAAGTACACCAGGCACAGCATGATGTCGGCCAAGATGGACATCTTAACTAAAGTAACAGAATTGGCATTGCAGTCCAAATCATGCAGCACCTGACCATGTGCTAGCTTTCACCCTCCCAGCATTGGTAGCAGGTTCTGGTGTCAGGCTATTGCCAATTAAGGGGCCGTTCACATATCGCGCCTAAAAACGCGTGGAAAACTTTCTCCTTCTTTACAAAAGCGCTCGGGCGCTTGCGCTCCGGAAGTGTGTCGTTGCTAAGCAACCATCAGCCTCACTCTCCATTTCCTCCAGTGAAAAACCCCTTGCTGTAACTCTGCCACACGATTTATTTACGCAGAGAAGAAAAAAACGCCGTAGTGTTGTGCACCCCATTCTTCAAAACCGTAAAAAACGCGGGGAATTTCACCAGCTGATCCAGGAGCTCCGCCTGGACAACGGGAGGCTCAAAGCCTGTTTCAGACTCGACACGGACCGGCTGGGTTATATTTTAGGAAAAGTTTGGGGGCTTGACAAATCATACAGTTCAGGAAATCCCTGGAGCACAATGATGCTCCTGCCGAGGCGTCAGTGTAACGGAAAAGGCGAGGAATCTAATTGGTTGAATCTTGTCACATGACCTGCAGTGCGCTTGCGGCATTCTGAAAAGTTGAGATGCTTCCATTATGAGCGCGGCTGCCGCGAGTCTACATTTGAAATAATGGGCTTGATTGCACAAAAGACGCGATACGGCCCCTAATTTTCCCTAATAATGAACTAAAAGTGCATTTATATCTTGATATCAGATTTGGAGAAGACTGCAGTGTTATGGAGGAGGAGGAGGGGCTTAATGATGGCCTACCTGAAGTCCACAGCAGCCCACCGCATTCAGGATAGAGGCGTTATGGATGACCCGGTACTGTATCCCAGCGTTTACTGCTCTCAGGACCAGGTCACTGTGGGTTGTTGCTCTAATAAAGAGACAAAAATTAATCCAAAGATAAGCTTTAATTTAATGTAAGTGGAAGAGACCATGGGGTCCAGACCAGAGGTAACAGACCATGGGGTCCAGACCAATGGTTCCAGAGCAGAGGTACTAGACCAAAGGCTCCAGAGCAGCTTAGGCTATTAACTGGAACAGCCTCAGTGTACGTAGTTCATGTTGGATCATTGCTGAGGCTCGATTCGCCATAAACGACCCTTTTCCTCATTTGAATGCAGGAAAAAGCTCAGAAGCGAGTGAAAAAGTTCTTGGTATCAAAATATATCATTAAACTTTATTAAATCCAAGCGTTCTTCAGAGATGGAAAGTAAGGAGCAAAGCTCCCCATGAGGCCTGGTGTGGTTTTTGGGGCAGGAAAAATGCTGAGCCAAACACTCAGCAGACCTTCACATCCCCACCACTTCGGTTCAAGTAGCGTGAGCAGACCAGGAGCTGCGACCAGCCCATTCTTCCAGAACATTCAGAGAGGCTCATGTTCCCTCCTCAGAAGATGGATCAGCATAAGCCCTGGAGCAGACGGCTGAACCGCTCTGTGGTGTTCGCTTCGGGGTTGACGCTTGACCGCACGGACTCAGAGAATCGGAACAATTTCCAATATTTGTCCTCCATCTGCGAGCAGGCCTGGCTGATGGTCTCGCGCTGCGACGACAGCACTGTGGTGGACAGGAACGGCAGCTATTTGCTGAAAGAATGCACTCAAACGAGTCTTTAATGGAACTCGATACCATAAAATGAGCCTGATGCAGTTTCACCAGAATGAGGGACGAGAGAAAACAACATCATTTCTAATATGGTGCAATTTCGGGTAAACTTTTGATAGGAAAACGTGAACGGATGTCTGTTCTCAGGCAAATGACTGTGGTAACATTAGATCACGACGGGGAGGGGGGGGGGGGGGGTGTTTCATAAATATCTGGAGAAGTGTTGACTAGGGGGTGGGAGGCCCTTGAGTTTTCAAAAATACCCAGATTCATGTGGAGCAGGGGGTTGGGGTTGGGGTGGATGGTGTGGAGGTTTACTGGAATAATCAGGAGACTTTCAGGGTTGGGGTGGTGGCGATGTGTTGAGGGGTGGGGTGGTGCCCGAATTGGAAAGACCTATCTCAACAAAACTTTCATTTCATTTCACGTTACATGAACGTTTCCCAAACAGAAAGCGTGTGACGCAGCACAGCGAGCAAGAATTTCACTGGGCAGCTCCCTGCCCACAAGATGAGAGGGAAAGCTAAAGTCCAGAATGTAAAATCAGCAATTAGTGGCAAGGAAGGCCTGTGTTTAAAGATAGTCTGACAGTTTTTCAGCCTTTCACCAGAGAACAGAATCATACTGCACAGAGATCTACAATATGAAGCAGTTACGACTATCAGCACTAAAACAGCAACAGCGCACACATTTTATAGACACTGACACGGTGTAAATCCCACCTGGTGAATGGAATCAGTAAATAAAGTCTTTTAAAGCTCCCTAACAGAAAGTTACTAAATATGTAAGGGTTATAAATACACTGACACTGTTTTACTATAGTTCAGAGAAGCTCCTGGTCTTTTTTTTGTACTTTTAACCCATTCATGACATCCCCACCACTTAGCAATCATCAACATTATATATAGTACTGTGCAAACATCTTAAGCTCCAATGCAAACCAATGTTTATCCATTTATCTCAGTGTGTGGTAAAGTGTATCTCTGCTAGCTAAGTTAATAATAGAATAAATGCCAAAGCAGCTCCTGGTTTAATTTAATGAACTTCATTTATCTCAAGGGACATAAACATGCTCAGTGCAACAAGAGGAATAAAGATAAGGATAAAGAGTGGAAATGTCTGCTGGAAACTAGAAGTAATACTGGACGTCCGCAAGGAACACACTGATATTCTTTATAATTTACTGTGTAATGATATTTGTATTTATTCTTTTTAGTTTCATACTTTTAGTAATATGTGAAAAATCTACTGCGCATTTAAACATTTTTTTTAAACACAGTAAACCCCCAGTTTTACGCAGATCAGAGTTCAGTCACACGCAGATTTTTTTTTGTGAACCAATCTCATAGTTTTACGCAGAAATCCCCATAATAACGCGGAAAAAATATATTTATTGCCTCAAAAAAGCAAGAGAATTTCACACAGGGGCAGCCAACCTGGAAGCACCTTTTTTCGAAGAGCAATTTCTCTGTGGTGCAAGCACTCAGACACTTCAAACTCCACAGTTTGATTGATCTCCAGGAGACCTTTCCGACGAGCCCTCATTTGTATTTTTACCCGAGTAGATCAGGGGTTATTCTCCAAAAACCATTCACCTTGCCACAGTGTCCCAATACTTTTGTCCCATAACCTTCTGAGTTGCATATCTCGGCGGAGAATTTACATTAGCAGAGGCAAATACGGGTTTACCTTTACATTTTCTTTAAAGGTAACGCATTAAACTATGTTTAAAATGACATTAAAGTGTTCTGGGAGCATATTTGGGGACATATTTAGGGTTTACACTATACTACAACAATGCGGTTTTTCACTATACACAGGTGCTCTTGGAACATAACCCCTGCGAAAAGTAGGGGTTTATTGTATTTCTGTAGGTGCCTTTGACTTTTCCACAGGACTGTATTTAACATAGAAGACAGATATGGGTTCACTGCTGGGTTTAATTTGTATATTAAATGGCCATATTTTTGTTATAGAGATTGTGACCCCTGGTTCCATTCTCCATCAACTATTATTTTACTCTGAATGACCCCTGACCCACTTATTTATAAAGAAATGTTGAAAATCAGTGGTGCTGAATAACATCAATATCCCAGTATGATCTCCTGTCATATGACCGGATGGCTCTAGTCAAAAGAATAACGATTGCATGCAGTATTGTATCCATTCTTCTGCGCCAACTAGGCATGTGAAGATACCCACTGTGAACCTAAACTTATATGGCCAAAAGTATTGGGACACCTGACCCTTACATCAACAGGGATTTACTGACACTGTGTTCGAATCCATAGACTTTAATATGGAATTGTTCCCCTTTCGCAGTAAAAACAGCTTCCATTCTTCTTGACAGACTTTCCACATGATTTTGGAGTTTTATATAGAACTGTTCGTATAGCGCTTTTTATATCGTACTGTTGTGTTGTACAGTTTCTACTCTACTGAATATGCTGCTGCTACTTTCTTCTCTTGTTTTGTCCACTTTGTTGTTGTTACAATGTACATTTCCCACCCATTATATTCTCTTACATTTAAATGTACGGTACGTAATAAACATCAATGGAATTGCCTATAACTGAAGAAATGGCCTGGGAGCAGAGAGGAGCATAAAAAAGGGCATAAAAGCAGCAGCTTCGCGTGACTATCACACATACCCGAAAGGATCCCCCACCACCAGGAAGGCGACATCACTGACATCAGCCCCCTTCAGAATCTCATCCGCCTCCTGCTCCACCACATCTCGGTCTGCCAGCAGCAGCTCGCGCCCATAATATTCTTCCTGTGAAGATACACACCCATATAATAATAACTGAACT
>JBBPDE010000040.1:24267636-24285137 GCA_037974605.1 Nannopetersius ansorgii | reverse complement strand
AGCCGAGGCCGGGACTTTCGAGAGGGGGAGTGCGTCTGGGTTTACTGCCCCACCCGGAAAAAGGGGCGGAGTCCTAAGCTGGACTCCTACTGGCATGGTCCGGCTCGCGTTTTGGAGCGAGTGGGCGAGATGGTGTACCGAGTGCGGGTGGACGGCCGTAGGAAGGCGGCGGTCGTCCACCGGGACAGACTGGCACCGTACCTCCCCAAAGACTCGGGAGAGGTGGACACTGGGGAAAGGGATGTTGGGGAAACGGACACTGGGGAGGAGGACTGTGGGATACCGGGGCCGGTTGATGGTCCAGGGCTTCCTCGGGGTGCGGGGAGGGCCCGGAGACAACGGGGACCTCCTGCACACCTCGAGGACTATCAGGTGGGGGCTATTGGGGCCGAGGATGGCTCCCGGCTGAGCGGAGGGTTGTGTGGCGTGCAGGAGGAACACGTGAGGGACACGGGGTGTGTGTGGGGGTTTTGGCGGGCTGCGGGAGGTGAACTTGGGGGCGGCGGACTTAAAGTCCGTCGCCATAGGAACTGGCGAGTTTTTGGGCCGTGTATATAAGGGGAGGGGCGGGGTAGTTTTAGTTGAGTTGGTGTTGGGAGATGCTGGTGTGTGCATGCTGGAGAAGACTGCAAATAAAAAGCCAAAAAGAACTAAAATCTACCTGCCTGCTGTCTATTCTTCTCACGGTCGTCACAAAGTAATGGATGGTGAAACACTACTAGCAGTACAGCAGTAATTATTGCTATTTTGTTTTAGAGAGAACAAAAGATTTGTTTTCTTTGAATTACAGTAATCCCCCGCTTTTTACAGGGGTTACATTCCAAGAGCACCCATGTATAGTGAAAAACCGCATTGTTGTGTTTTGGTAAAAAAGGTCTATTTTTATAGTGTAAACCCTAAATATGCTGCCAAACATGCTCCTAAAACACTTTAATTTCATTTTAAACTCATTAACCTTGAAGAGTCTAGGTGAAAACATCTACTCCCCCTCTAACACTCACAAAAACACATATAACTGGGTCAGCCGCACCGCAAAGGCTCATGGGAGCCAGTCCTGCCGCGCCCCCTTGTCATCTGCAGGCTTTATGTTAGGCCGTGGTGCAACCCAGCACAAGAGTAGGAGGGGGCGTGTCGGACGAGGCAAGGATATCAACCTTTGCCGCGCATGTGTGGGGGATTCAGCGAAAAATGATGTTTGTTTCTGAAAAAAAATCAGAAACTGAATCTGCGACTGCTGATCCGTGTAAAACTGAGGGCTTACTGTATTCAAGTTCTGTTAACACTGCATCATTTCTCTTATTTTAATGCTTTGTTATTTCCTTTAAAATAATGCTGTAAAGAATAATATTTTAGCTGCTCATACTTGCACCTGTAAAAGATATAACCTGGTCTCTTATTTTTTCCAGAGCTGTATCTGTAAATCTGTTGCTTTTTTCTTACTTGGAACGAGTCTAAAACTATTTAGCTTTAATTTAACCAGCGACACTTAAAGCTTGTGAGAGAATGATTAATTTTGTTATTAGTTTAAGCTTATGTACCCTCTTTTGCAGAAATTGTTGTCAGTGATCAAAACCAGGCAGCTTGTCAGAGGAAAGTATTGGGACACACTTGTTTTTCAGGGTTTGGGTCCTTTACTTCCAGTGAAGGACAATCCTAATGCTTCAGCAGCCCAAACATTTTGGACAGCGCCATGCTTCCAACTCTGTGGACAGTTTGAGGAAGAACCTTTTCTATTGCAGCATGACTGTGTCCCAGTGCACAAAGTGAGTTCCATAAAGACATGCTGGAGGAGTTCAGTGTGAAAGAACTTGACTGGGCCACACAGAGCCCTGACCTCAACCCCATCCAGCACCTTTGGGATGAACTGGAACAGAGATTGTGATCCAGACCTTCTCACCAACATCAGTGTCTGAACTCAGATTGAATGGACACAGATTCCCACACAAACTCCAAAATCTTAAAGAGTGAAAGCTGTAATAGCTGCATAGGAGGACCAACTCCATATTCAAGTCTATGGATTTCAGTGCAATGTCATTAAAGTGTAATGGTCAGGCGTCCCAATACTTTTGTGCATATAGTGTACATACACACATTCATACATACTTGCTTACTTACTTCATCGACCCCAAAAGAAAATTCAAGTTACAGTTCAAGTTGCAGATATAATGTGATACCCCCCAAGGAACAAGTAGAACAGAATTTGAGTTTTGAAAATTATATAGAACCTAAAAATATGTACATCATTGCACCCCAACTATGGATAAGCCACTTGAAAAATCTAATCTTTGCTCTGCAGGGAACTCTTAAAAACTCTTAAAAAGCTGAAATCAAACTAAAGTATTACAGTCTGGCAGAAGTGCTGCACTACCTAATCAGGCGAGGGAAGAGCGGCTGCACTCTCTGAGCCATGCCTATAGCTATCAATAAATAGCTTTGCGTCAGCTGATTAGCCTTCCAAGTTTAGCTGAGGCTGCAGTCTGTTCCTATTTGTGCTGCAAAAAAGAACAATCATTCAGACATGGACAAGCACAGAGGTAAGGCTGATTAAAGTAAAGTGGCCTCTGCTGTGCCGGAAGTATGTTTAATGTGAGGGGGATGCATCGGTCTATGTCTCCTGGCGGGGAATGGGTTGGTTGGGGGGTGCACGGGTTGCTGCAAGCATGCAATGTCTTGGTCCCCCAAAAGGAGGGGTGTGGGGATTGGAGTGCCGTGCAGAGTCTAGTCTTTGCCCTTGTACAGGAAACAAAAAGTGGGGGGTTGAAACAAACGATTTTGCTATAATGGTTCCGGTGGCCATGAATGGCCGTGCGAACACACCACAGCACAGTGTGAAATTCTTTCTCTGTATTTAACCCATTCACAAAGTGAAGCAGGGGGCTGCCACCACCAAGGGGCACCCTTTGAGCAGTGTGTGGGGACAGTACCTTGCTCAAGGATACTCAGGGACTTTATTCTCATGTTATGAGGGGCCGTCAGGGACTTACCATGGACATATACATATGAAACACCCTCACACACTACTGAAAAATGATACACCCACATACACTACTGAAATGCTCTCATAAAAACAAGTGAAACCGCTTACACACACTAGTGAAATATACTCATACACACATACGAAACAGGACTGGCTGACAGACTGTAGTAAAAACATACAAGTGAAAAGCCTCTATACACAAGTGAAACACTCTTGCACTCACAACTGAAATGCTATTATAAAGACTAGTGAAACCTCTCACACACAATAGTGAAATGTGTTCATACACACATATGAAAATTACTCCTTATGCACACATAGGAAACGGACTCACACACACTCAATACTGAAAACCCCTTACACTTAGGAGTGGAAAGCTTCTTTATAATACTGTGATTGGGAAATGGAAGTCATTAAAAAAATAAACCGCGTGCCTTTGATATTACAGACGCTACACCTGATGTCCTACAGAAAGCAGCTGCATTCTTTAACAATATATTGGCCTCAGCTGAGACTATCTGAACTCTGTCAAATGCAACAACAATCGGGCAGCAGCCAACTGCTGGTGCTCCAAGTGCGCCCACATTGGACAGTCACCTAGCTTCGCTTTTTCCATCCCGCCAGAATAGCAGCATGTCACAGCCAGCTGCAGATCCAGTCAGGAGCGAACGTGCACCACGTTATCAGGCACAGCAGTGACATCAGTTAGGAGGAGAAAAAGATAATTAGTCATAATTTGAAATTATCTTTTGCATTGCAGCTTGATATTTTCGTGTGTGAGCTGCTGTCCCATTGTACACCAGTGTGTGGCAAATGCAGGGGCCTGTTATTAATCTTCTTCTTATTATTATTAAGAATTAATTCTGTGTTCCCTTGAAGTCGCGGCTCAGAGTTGTCATGTTCTCCTTTTGTCGTTTTGTTCTTCTTATTATTCTAAATTAAATAAAAGTATTATAGTAATTACCCTGCTTATACCAAAGAAAAGGAGAGTGCATACCAAAGAAAACGCACATGCATGAATTACAGTACAGTCTATAGAGGGGTAATATCCTGTTTTACCTTCTAGCACTACGGGAGACAGCAATTCCGTGTGAATACGGGTTTACCTTTACATTTTCTTTAAGGGTAATCTATTAAGCGTTTTAAATAAAAATAGGCATTTTAAGCATTTTTACACACAAATTCTCTGGTGTTCTTGGAACACAACCGGGGTCTGTTTATTGTAACAAACATATAGATATTAAAATTAGTTTTTATAAGAATAATAAAGTATATATTATTGTTGTTATTATTATTATTATTATTATTATTATTATTATTATTATTATTATTATTATAAATGGTATTATAATAATTATTCTAAAAAAAATTGTATATTATTATTGTTAATAATAATTGTTAATAATTTTTGTTAATATAAAAAATACTATTATTAACAATAATAATTATTTTTATTATTATTAATAATAATGACAACAACACCAACAATAATACTTTTATTATAATAATGATTATTATAATAATTATGGACCCAAGTTACATTCGAAGAGCACCCCAAACACTCAAGAGAACTCTGAATCACGACTTTGAGGAAAACACTGTATTCGTAATAATTATTTTTAATAATAATAACAACAACAACAACAACAACAACAACAACAACAACAACAACAACAATAATAATATGTGTGGTGCACACAGAGCCAGGATGGGTCCCGGGACTGCGATCCTTAAGCCGCTACAGAAAATGAATGAATAATAAACATATTTATAGAATCATGGGACATATTTGGTCCTCCAGAACGCCCACCAAATGCCATGTGATCGCAGTATTACAAAAGAGTGTCTGACTTGTATGTGTAAGGGGTTTTCAGTATAGTGTATGAGCGAGTTTGCCTTCGAACTCAAATTTTCATGTGTGTATGATCGCATTTCATTAGTGTGTGAGAGAGGTTTCACTAGTGTGTGTGTGAGAGGTTTTACCAGTCTTTATAATAGCCTTTCAGTAGTGTGTGTGTGAGAGTGTTACAGTTGTGTGTGTAGAAGCTTGTATGTGTGTGGTTTTACTGAGCCCCGTTTCATATGTGTGTATGAGCACATTTCACTAATGTGTGTTTTTATGAGAGCATTACAGTAGTGTACGTGGGTGCATCATTTTTCAGTAGTATGTGTGAGTGTTTTATATGAGCGTGATCTGTTTTTTCTCTGAATTGTGAAGAGCTTTCCAATTTTTCCAGCTATTTTTGGCACCAACAAAATAACCTATAGGCTTTGTTAGTTCATGTTCTTTATATCAGAATTAATGCAACAGCAGCAGTGAAAACTGCATTATTAAAACCTGGAGAATAAATTAAAAAGTAAAAAGAAAAATGGTTTTGGGTCAGCATTGGAGTTTACAGTAGCTTTTCATCATGAAGGATGAAGCAGTGCTCTGCTGGAGTGGCATAGTTTCTGATATGCCCGGCTTGGTGTACTACTCTCCATGGTTCAGAAAACAATAAAAAAACAGTGCAGTAAAGAGATTAGAAGCGGCTCAGCGTTGAAAGCTACGCGTCTTGCGGCTCGGCCGCAGGCTGCAGTTTACAGGGATTAGAGGTTGATTTAAGTACGCCATGCTAATCCAGATTATCGTCTTATAAGATGAGTGTGGCACTCTGAAAATCAGCCCAGGACTGTTCATGTTGCCTCTGATGTGATGTGTGTTTGTCTCTGTAAACAATTTTAGCTTATTCACACTTTCCCTGGCCTTTTTTCAATTCACACCCAACCACAACAGCGAGCTTCGGGTACCCGCGGGGGGGATGGGCGTCTGCTGGTGTATTGTGATTGTTACTATAAATAAATAAAATTATTTATTGACTGTTAGTGAATTTTAACATTTCGTATAGCCATAAATCAGTAACACGTATGATGTCTTGGCAGTTGGAATATCAGTCTCAAATTTTTTCTTTTTACTTTTATATTACAATACCAAAAAAACCTTCTTACTTTTATTTTTGGATTAAAGAATGCCTGTCAAGGCTAGCTGTATCTGTGTGTGGTTTCATCCTCCCCATGACTTCTGACAGATACAGGTTTAGTTTTGTGTTGAAAGATATTTTTTTAGATTGTATCAGTTTTGCATTTTGTGCACCCCATTGTTTTTTCACAGGAAAAAACTATGGTCCCCCTGTCCACCAATTTCCGGTCTAAAAGACACAAATACTGTTGTTTGCACGCGTGTCTTTATAGCTGCCTATGTCAATATTTGCACACACTTTTACACACTTTGTTTAACCATGTCTTCATTCAAGCTTCAAAAAGTACTGTAACTGTTTTTGTCAGCTGCACTGTATGTTGTCTTGTCCTGTAATATTGTTTAGTTGCTCTTTTTGCACTCTGTGTATTCCTGTCCTGCCTGCACTTTATTTCATTTAGAGTTCGAATCAGTTCCAGTTAACCTGTATGGCAGGTTATTTTAATATATCCATGGCTTATGTTCAGTCCTTGGGGGCACCCAAGCACATCAAATAAAAATGGGGTCTTCTTTGAATGATTGCAGATTTCTTGGGAAAACAAGTCTTTCTAAGACTTACTTTCCTTCATTAGAGAAAATTAAAAACTTTAAACATTCTCTGGTCTATTATAGTGTAATCTATATTTGTATCTTTTGAATTGAAAAAGAGAAGCTTAACATTTACAGCAGCAGCTAATATGATGATCTGATGGTAACGTCCCTTAAGGAGTGTTCACATTCATCACACACAACCAAAAAAACGATTGATTGGTCCACACCTAACAAGGCAGTGTGGAAGCACCACTAATGATGGTTTAGTTTAAGTCTACAGGAATGCTAGATTAGCCTGTTTGATGGCATAACATGTATTCAGACCTTCCTTCACTCTTAAATTGGTTCAACCATAGAAAATCATAAACCAAAGAGTGTAAAAGACAGAAGCATTTTATTAATTCATATATTTCATGAGCCAAAAATCCTCTCTGCTTAATACTTTATTTACAGTTACATATTCGGGCCTGACCAATATGATTCTGATAATGGATCATTTCAACTGATATCATTTTAGGTGCAACCTAGTTTTAGTTGCTCTTCTGACTGATATGAGTTCTCAGTTGTTATATTTCCTAAACTGTAATAAATAGCAAGTAAAGCATTCCTAGTGCTTTCTAGTACTTTTATCAGTTGTGTAATAAGCTCAGGGATATAGTTTAGTGCTATAAGAACATGGGGCCGTTAAAATCCTCAAAAGGGATTGATTTTCGTCACCTTAGAGGTGAGTACTGGTGATTATTATTGCGCTGATGCTAAACAATACCCTTAACATCCTTTGACATTGTCAGCTAAGCAAAATATCGGTCAGGCCCCATCACATAGATCTTTAACTGTAATGTACCTAGCAGAAACAAAATGCGTATACATCACCCGCGAACAGCCTGGCTTTCTTTCGGGAATAAACCCTCACAGATTTAGTCTCAGATTTGCGTTCCTGCTTTATTAGGAGTACCACGTTAGTATCACATCCATTACATGAGCTCAGATTACTCAGAAGCGCCTCTCCCCTTCTCCATCAGGGTGGTGAGGAAATGCTGGACCACCCTCACTAGGTGGTCATGGGGCGGAAGTGAAACTCGAAGCAGGGTTGTCACATGGTTTTCAGTTTAAACTAAATGACCACGCTATCTTAAAAATCTAAGCTCTGTACACACACGTCAGTTAACATCTCCATTATATATACATATTTATAAACATGCATTCAGTTTGAAAAACTAGGTGCAGAATCAGAGCAGACCCATCGTCCAGAACCCATCGTCCAAATCGATGGATGTCACAGATGAGGAGTCAGGACTTTGAAAATTGAAAATTCTCTCAAATGTATTGCTTTTTCTGTTATCTTGCAAAAAAATATAGCTATTTACTCGTCAGATTTATTAAACTGTGATGAGAAATACGGTGTAGTGCAGTTGGTTGAACTAGTTTTAATATTATATAGTGCTTAAGTAAACTGTGATTTTGGCAAGGCAAGAAATGCTTGGAAACGATGCAGCCGCATTTCAGAACCAACATGTTTCCAACCATTTGAGCCTTCTGTTGCGATGTTGCGTCCCATCAAGATCAAACACACTCTATAGTACAATAGTCTTATGTGCACAGTTCATTAAGGAGACCTGTGGTTATTAAGCTATGCTCCTAGCATCTTCTCACTCGGTAGGGTCACCTGCGCCCCCTGCTCCTTAGGAGGTTTTAATACCTACTTTGCTAAAACAATACTCAGAGGGACAGCAGGAAAAGAGGCGAGCGCCAACTTTCCCACTTGGTCCAAAGCTTAGTCCAACACACCACAAAGTATTGTGTCCAAACACACAACGTCCCAGCTTCTGAAGAAAACAAGAAACACTTCTATCCCTACAATGCACTCACGTGCCATTCTCTTTCTGGTAGTGTTCCTCCTCTCTTCAGAATAACGCGTGGTTTGACTTATTCTGCTTGTGTCTTTGTTAGCATTTATACATCATGCAAATCGTGCACCCTACTTCTGGACCGCTCCATTACAGGAGCCTGCAGGTTCCGGATTTTTTCTCGTCATCCAGGCCAGCTGAGGACTCCTTCCGGTTTGGGTCGTTGAGCTCGTCAAAGAGTCCAGTTTCGATCATCTCTTGCTGCCAGGGGATAGGCACAGCTCCTGTACTGAACTCTTTGAAGAATTTGTCGTCCTTGGCGTCAAACTCGATGCCCTTGACGTCGGAAAACTCTGCAATATCGCCAGTGTCCTTAGCATAGACCACGTTGGGCTTGGGCTGCCAGGGTGGGGTGATGAGGCCGGCCTCCAGACGAGGAAAGTTGATGGACTTGAACCACTCATGCTTCCTGGGGTCATCACCCCTGCGGACATACACATGGCTAGAGTTAAGATCGCTGTCTTCTTAAAAATGAATCAGGAAATGGTATATTCCTGTAACTCATCTTAGGTATAGCATCTCATTTTTACACTGGCATTAGTTTACATAAGTAACAGGACTGAGACTGATGTGTAGAATGATCAAATACACAAAATACAGTTAACCAGCACCCATACTAATTTATTTAATTTATATTATTTAGTGCCTGACTAAAGTACATATGTATTTAAAATATATAAGAATAATTTAGTTCTCAAGTCTAAAATTTACTTTCAGTTTATGATTTAGGGAACAGGGTTTAAAAAATGTTTTCAAAAAACGTATGAAGTAAAAATAAAGTAAAATAAAGAACAGTCTTGGATAAAACATAGGATTCTCGAAGTATTTCCGATATTACCAAGTAATTTTTTCAGAACGTATGGATGTCTTAAGTAATGGAAAGTTTCAAGCATGAGGTGTTAAATGAATTTGCATATTAATGATTTTAAACATTTTGGGTGATCAAAAATTACTCAGATTTTGAAATGTTTCATAATGATTGCCAAATATAATTCACAGCAGTATACGTTCAAAATGTTTAGTTAAGAAATCTAAACTTCGCAGACTTTTTATTTCGTTTCTCTATTCTAAAACAGATTATGAAAGGGTAGATTTTTCCCTCTTTGTTTTAGGAAAAATGTACTTAATCTGACATTCCATATTGGATTAGATGCGGTCTGCCTAAGAACAGTTCAAAATGTTTTACACTAAATGTTCGTGTTTCAGGATGTAGTTGTTTTGTTTGTGTAAATATATGTGCAGTTATTTTAGTTGACGTTTTGTGTAGAAGAACGATAGAAAGAAAACATAGACTCAGTCTTGAACTGTGTCAATAGAGAAGTAGGCCAGTGTATTAACCAAACCAACCTTTACACACTGTCTCAGCAAACCTTCTCCATCAGACCTTGAGTGGCCTTTGGCTACACTATGGAGGACACAGTGACTTAAACACTCTCCATCAGCTCGAAGGATCAAAAGGTTAAGAGGGTTGGAGGAGCTTACTTGCAGCCAAGGCGCTCATCTATCTTCTTCTTGAGGAACTGCTGGATGATGTCTTTGGTGGCGGCGTCGAAGTTCTTGTGCTCGAACTTTGGCTCCTCGTTGATGATGCGTCTCTGAACCTCCTCCTTCTCCACCTTCTCCTTCTTGGCATCTGAACCTTTAAAGGTGGTGTAGCCAGCCACCATCTCATAGATACTGATCCCCAGAGCCCACCAATCCACTGATGTCCGGTACGGGGTTTCGGTAAGGATCTCCGGGGCCATGTAAGCTCCAGTACCAGCCTGTGAAGCAGAAAGAGTAGGGAAAAGTGAGAAAACTGCACTTGTTTGTCCTCAAGATCTATATTTGTACTCAATCAACTTGTTGGAAGAAGGCATCTGACAATAGTACAGAGAAGTTCAACGTTTTATGTTTATTTGTTTGCAGTCAAGAACGAGATACTTCCTCAGAAAATAATAATGAGGAAGAGCGCTTTACATTTACTGTGCAGAATGACGAAGGAAGCAATGGCCAAATGATGGCTTCCAGGGAGGAGGTGATTTTTAGATTAAATGATAAAGAATAAGATTTCCAAAAGACGCAGAGATGTTATATTAGCCATATGAGTCCAGTCTGATGACATGGTTAAGTGGGTTTAAAACCTAGCAGGCAGTATCTGTGTACTGATAGTCCAGTATAGCACAATTATCATCGTTGTTCATGCATTTGAAAAACCAATTAGGCCAAATCCAAAGGGTATAGAAATGATTACACCTATACCATCATTGTTTCGTAATTACATTGTTATAACATAAAAAGGTATTTTTTCCACTGTACAATCAGAATAACTGGCCATTTCACTGCTCTGCACTGAGCTATTCCTATTTAACTCTATTGGCTAATGCAAAACTACATACTGCACTGGTCTGTGTGAACACACTCACATAATGCCTATATCGTGAGTAAGTTCAAGCCAGACTTTAGTTTTCTTTCTTGAGAATGAACTGCTATATCTATTCTGTGCAAGCTCTCTTGCATACTAGCTATCTTTACACTAGTTGTGCTGATGTATAATAAACAGTAATGCAAAGCTCATGTTTACCTTTAAGTTTAAGTTTGAAAGCAATCATAAGTGTTAGCAGTGTTAGTGGATGCCCGCTTGACATTTTAAGTAATAGTGCTCAGCAACTTTATCCTCAACTGGAAGAGTAAATCACTTGCAAACTTAGAACAAAGCTAGAACCTTCAGCACTGGACTGATGGCTCATGGAATAAAGCACAGCTCTGGTCTCCTGTGGAGACCAAAGGACATATCTGCTGTTTTTTTAAATCATTATTTGTTACAAATTCATTCTATTTTGTGCCAAACACAATCAAAATCTTTGACTTTAATTAGACTTTGTCTACAAATTCATTTGGCCAAATGAAACACAACTACACTAAATAAAATTTGGCTTCCTGGAAGGTTTCTGGCTTGAACGTACAGTGCAAAATGCCTTTGACCTTTACATTATTTGGTGTTCTATGGTTTTCTACACACATACATGACATAGGAAAAGAAAACAATTCTCTAAAGAATCATCCTTTGAAAGATACCCTAAAGGTATAGGATATTACACCACAGAACCTTTTTGAAACATAAAGTCTTGTTAACGAAGTGTGTGGCGATAAGATTAAACTCCGATGGATGAGTGGAGTTTTTTTTCAGCAGACGACCCTAAAATAGTCCACCTTTTTCAGGACCGTTAGGACTCTTTATATAAGAGCTGGCCTGGCAGTTGCTCCTAGCTGACCCCTTCATAGAGCCAAAGAGAAGAGGCTTAATTGTAATCCTATACTGTCTGTCAAGAGTCATGTGTGGATCTGCGGTGATGAAGTGCATTACATAAAATGCTCCCTGCACACCTATGGGATGCTTGCAGCTAAACGTTGATTTACAATTACTGTGCATTAATTACTGAATTTAATATATTTGAAATATATTGTACTGAGCAAAAGCAGTTTTCTTTAGTAGGTCAAACATATAAAGAGTGTCCACTAAAATTTGCAGAAAACTGTCCTATTTAAGTTTGTTCTCTGTATTAATTTTCACTTAGCAAATCAACAAAAAGGCCACGGTGTGGATTTAGTCCTGTTGTTTTGCTTAGTGTGCACAATGTAATATTGAGCTGCTTCTTGACGTGTGTACAAATTCTGATTTAATTCATTTGACCGGGTGCAAAAATTGGTAAAATAATTAAACAAGCACAACATGAGCTCCAAATATACACATGTTCACAGGTGCATTCACGTATGAGAATCGGACACTTTACATTTAAACACATTTCCCTAATTTTTGGGTGCATGCTACTAGCTAAGCTCTTCTCCTAGCTCTTCTTGTAGGTTCTCTTCAGAGTCCAGTAGTTGGCATGAGGGGATGCCACATAGTAACAGTATGCAGTGAGCTTATCTTTGCCTGCATTCTTGTAGCATTTACTAACACACACACATACACACAATTGCACACATATGCACTGCCTTACACACATATGCTCTCTTCTAAGTTCAGCAGACTGATCAGAGACAGATTTGTGTAATGCTTTCTAAGTAAGCCGATCAGGAGCACAAAGTCAACCAAGCCGCTGTGGAGTTAGCCTTGGGCTTCAGCCTGTGCTGGTGACCTGAGAAGGGCACAGGATAATGAGCTTAGCTTAGCTGCTCCATGAAACAGTCTTTCATTTCAAAATGCAGATATTGCATGTTTATTCACCTCCACTAGTGCCGCCGACCTAATTAATGTCTCACCGGGCGACTTGTAGTTTTAACATCTTGATGGATCTGTAAACATAGATCTATGATCGTGCTGACTACCCTGATTTTAATTGTAATTACTGACTCCTGTGTTTCTGATTGCGATGCTGTTATAGACCATTCAGCAGTTTAGAGAAAATGAAATCATATCAGAACATATATTTGCACAACATATTGCTAATATGTAAAAAGTTTTACTGACTTTAACTAGGCCAAAAGCCCACCACTTAGAGAGGGACTTTGAGCCACAAGTATCCAACAGAGCAGATGAGGCCACTAAAGCACGCAAATGAGTGGGTTGAGTCTTTGAGAGCTTGAACAGTGCTTATAATTGCCATGGCTATACTCGGCATGCGAGAGATCCCGTGGCTTATATAATGGACACAGAGGCACGCCCAGAAAGTTCCTAAAAAAGCAGTAATTCTTAGATTAACATCAGCGGGAACAGAGTACCCGAGGGCAGTGATGAGGCTTTACATCATAAGAATATATTATGGAAACAATATTTTTAAGATTGAGGCTGGACTATAATACAACACAGCTGAATTTCTGGTGTTAAGGCTGACATGGTGAAATGGCGTCTTGTACCTCAAGACCTTTGAGCTGTTAAGCATCAAATGTCATTCCAGGATCTCTGGTCACACTAATCTTCACCATCACTAACTTATCTAAGATCCCTGCTCCCCGGGGCGCTTTGCCTCTGACTGTCCCCTTCTTCATATAGTGAAAATGCAGAGAAAGAATTTCACACTGTGTGCTGTGCTGCTGTGTGTTCATATGTGACTCTAAGGGCCCCTTTACTTACTTTAGAATTCATAATGACTACTCACATCTGTTTGAATCTCACCTTTTGGCTGGTAGTTTTTCCATTGGGAAGCTCGATCGCCAGACCAAGGTCAGAGAGGCGGCACTGGCCTACACTGTCCAAGAGAACGTTCTCAGGCTTCATGTCGCGGTATACGATGTCCATGGCATGCAGATGCTGGATGCCGGTAACAATCTGAGCGGTGTAGTAAATGATCCGATCCATTTCAATACCCTTCTCCCCGATGTTGTAGATATGGTACCTAAGATCGCCACCATTCATCAAGGTCATGACCAAGCACAGGTGGGACTTGGTGTCATAAGCATAGGCCAAGCTTACTATGAAAAGGCTGTTGACCCTTTCCAGGATCTTTTTCTCCAGCAGGGCCATTTTTTCACCGTGCTTTTTCTTTAGACGCCTCTTGCACAGCTTCTTGCAGGCGTACATCTGGCCAGTGTTTTTGACTTGCACAGCACATACCTGGAAACAGCACGATTATGTTAGAGCAAGTCTAGTGTCTTTCAGTAACTTTTACTTTGTCTACAAGAACATCCACCATCACTTTTAAGAGACCAGCAAAGACATTCTCTCACGCTATTTCTGATTTGACTGTCCATCGTACCATTATGTGCCAAATCTACAACAGGTTCACAGGCACACTTGCTATATTTCATGAAGAGAACTTACCTCTCCAAATCCACCCTTTCCAAGAGTCCTGAACTCATAGAAGTATTTATCAGAGATCTGCTGCTTCTCATACTCCTTCCACTGCAGAAACTTGTCGAAGAAAGGGCTCGTCTGGTAATCCGTAAATGGCTTGCCTTTGAGGAATGCCCTTGTTTCTTCCTTGACTTTTCCCATCATCACATCTTCAAAGTCCTTGTCCGAGACAGCCTTGCACTTTGCCTGGGTGTCTGCAGACAGATAGGACAGGTAACTCTTGGATCCTTCCTTGCAGAATTTGTTGGTGATGTTGGTTCGGGCCTTGTCCTTGGCGGCACCTTCGGCCAGGTTCCAATCGTTCAGTTCATCCAGAAACTCAGCAGCGGCCACATACTCGGGTGAAGCCTGACGCAGGTACTGCCTGAAAAACTTCTGTCCAATGGGTTGCTGTTCACATAGGGACTCGAAGTCCTTCTCCACAGATGCCCTGACAGCAGCACACTGATCAGCTTTGGGCAAGGACAAGCTCCGGCGCCGTTTCTTCATTTCCTTATCATCCCCACCTTGTGCTTTCAGGTAGGCCGTATTGGCCACCAGGTTATCGAGTGCCCCCATGTCACACATTTTGGCGGCTTTTTCGGATAAGGTCCCACCCTGAGAACTTGATACTCCACAGACTCTCGACTAGGAGATGCTCGCGGCTTGTAGTCTCAGGGTGTGTGTGTATGTGTGACTCGCTCCAAAGCCAAGGCGCGAATGAGCCACTCAGACACACGCACCTGCAAGACCAAAACTCACTGACAAACCCAGTAATTACTCATTTAGAATTAAATACCTGCCAGGGATTTTCACTTAAGTATCTTTGTGTGGTCTATACTTGGATGCTATTCAGGGAAAGGAACTCATAAGAGGGTTCTCCTCTAAGAAGCTTTATGGGCATCTAATTTTAGCCAGGACCAGCCGAACACACACTAATGGGCGATGTTGTCTAAACATTAAGAATGATACAATGGGAAGAAAGAAGGTGTGGGAAACACAAATATGCCGAGGCCGTTTATACTCTGCCATTGCTCTTTCTGTCCAGTTTGAGACTTGTGGCAATTTAAATGTATTTTCTTACCAAACCAAAATGCAATATTAGGAGTCACTGCACTAAAACTTGAGGCCTGAGGATTTGTAAAAATATTTGCATCCCACCATAACAATTGCAGGACATGTAAATGCATCCAAATGCAGATGTATCAATGTACCAGTCTCTGTATATGTATTTGATAAATGAAATAACATTGCAGTTGTAATGTGTAAAGAAAGTCGTCGTTGCCGTCCTCGATGTGACCAGGTTACCAGGGTGATATACTGTATCACCTCTATATCTAGTTTACTTACACTCCACTTTTTCAAAGAGCTTACCCTCAATCTTTCCCCCTCTCTCTCTCTCTCTCCCTCCCTCTCTCTCTTTCTCTTGGACACAGACAAAATGGATTCACTGACCAGCCCAGTAAAGCCGATTAACCCTAACGAGGCCCACTGGTCAGGTTCGACTCTACTCAGGTTTCGCACAATGACTTTTTGTGTCTAACAGCATGAACTTTAGTAATAGCACAAATCAGTTTACAACATAATCTGTCAGGACTGCACCTTTGATTTGTAATCATTTCTTTTAAGTATTCAGGATGAACAGACTATTGGTTCTTTCTACTGAAGAGGGACAGCTGCTCATTCTTCTCTCATGGAGTTCATGGTCTTAGTGCCTCTTTCCATTCTGAAGGTAGCAGTTAACACTACAAATCGAAGCTGCTCCTGTGTGTGTATAAAAAGCTAATTCTTTCACCGTGGTTGATCCCGTCGATACGCATGTAATGTCATTAACTCTAAAAGCAGCAGCTTCTAAAAGAGTCAGCACTGCCATCATATTCCCCCAATGTTCAGCAGCACCTTCCGAAAAAATACAGGCAATGCAAATTAAAGCGTAAAATGTGTAGCATTTAAAGTAAATGATAAAAGTTGAAAAATGTTAGTAGTACGATTGATGTCTCACCAGGCTTCTTACCAGGGTTTACACAAAATTAGTGAATTTGTCTATGTGACCATGTTAACTGCAGTCTTCCTCAGCCATGGTGGCTTTTATTTAGCCTTTTCAGGAATCATTAAGTATGATTACAGCTTTTTATGCAATGTGTTCTGTGTTCGTGGTGGTATTTTTAGGGCCCTAGAAGAGTTAAGGATGACATTTATATGTTCATGTCTGCCCTGTTTATAGATCTTATTAAAGCGGCTCCTGGCCTGAATGTTGGCTTTCACTCGAGTCTTTCACAAAGCTCCTCATGTTGTTGCCTCACAGCTAGCCAGCTTCTTACGTCAGTTTCTTTTCCTGCTCTTTGCTCTTTCTCATATACTCATTGCTGCCCCTTGCAGGTGATATACTGATCTGTAAATGTTACCCCATCTCACCCTGAATTATCATTTAACACACACACACTCACACACAGTGATATCTATATGGGACAGGTTGCTGCAGGTCCCTAAGAATACAAGGGGGCTAGCTAAAGGAGTTCCAGCCACTCAACGTTCAGCACCACCAGTATACTGATCACCGCCTGATCATCTGGAATCATCTGCTCCTGTTTCTTCACTTCTTCACTGGATCAGGACTTAAGTTAGATGGTCTTTGTTCTTCTTGAATGATTAATACGTAGGTCATTGTGGGACTTACCAAACAAAAAATGGGAAACTGGTCACATTCAGAGACTGGACTGAAAATGAAAGTCTTTGAAAGTCCTTCGTCAAGCCTGGAGAACTGTTCCTCAAGACCACATTAAAATACTTAAAAGTCAGATCTTTGGTAGCAAAATAAGATGAAATCAGAGGTGAGCTCCAAATTATAAACAGGACAGGCTTGAACATAAAAAAATCATAACACATAATCATCCATAACACTTCTAGGGCCCTACAAAAACACCACGAACACAGAACACATTGCATAAAAAGTAGGGCTGTTAAAAATATCGCGTTAACTATTTGCGTTAATTTATTTTCTGTAACGCTTTAAAATAAATTGATTTGCAGTACCACACAATCAGTGGGGGCAGTATTGCGCTACATCTGCTACCAGCATGCCACTTCATGTGGCCAATGCTGCTGCTCAGTCAAGCTAGCGATGGAAGATAAACACACGCTGTTAAATGAACAAGTTACTGCCAGAGGGGGATGTGGACCAGACAAGGGTAATATGTGTGCTTTGCAAAAGTGAATTCAATTACTACCGAAGCACTATATCACTATCATATAACCTCAAGGCGAAGCATCCCGGTGTGGCAGAGACAGCGGAGGGAGGGGGTCTCCGACAGTTGC
>JBBPDE010000040.1:24214679-24225450 GCA_037974605.1 Nannopetersius ansorgii | reverse complement strand
AATCCGCGCTAAAATATCAAGGTGAAAGTCATCATCGCTTGTGTAGTACAGACCCAGCTCCCAACCCAACTTTGTGAGTAGATTAACAGGGATATTTTTTATCGCCCGATAAGAGTCTCACATTAACACCGATAACAGCCCACCACTAATATATATATATACACACACACACACAAAACGGGATGTTGTGGTAAAAAAAATGCCTAAATATTTTTATAATGTAATCCCTAAATACGCCCCAAATATGCTCCCAAAACACTTAATTTCATTTAAACTCGGCTTAATATTTTGAAAAATATAAAGGTAAATCCATATTCCATACAGAACCAAAAAAATAGTTATTTATTATATTGAAATGTAGCTGAATTTGCATTATATACTTATGTTACAAAACTAGTAAATTATTTTTCCTTAATAATTTGGCACTAAAATGCATGAAAAATTATATTTTGCCACAAAGAAAAGCTGTGACGTGAAAAAGCTGTCCTGGTGCAGGCTTGTTTATGTCTGGGCTCAGGTTTCTGACTGCCTTGCTAAATGCAGCGCTGAAACATAAACGCTGATGCATAATATCATTCAGATTTCAATATTTTAAACAAATACTCCAGTTCAGCTAGTGTTCACTTAGTGATTAACTATTAATAACAATAATAACAGTATATTCTTTTTCATTTAATTCACTTGAATATTGAATAATATATTTAAAACACAACTGTATGCATATAAGCACTCAGTTTTTAAATGCAGCAATTTTATTCCTAACAACATTGTTTTATTCCATGCAGCTTCAATTTTATTCATCTTTGACAGCTACATTTTAAAGCTTCTTAGCTTTGTTACTAATTTGACACCTGTGAAACTGAGCAAGGTGAACATATTAGTCATTTTCTACAGTTTTAATATTACTGATCTTTTGAGGAAGTGAAAAAGCAAAATCCCTTTTTCCCAAAGCACTGATCAACCCTGTGTCAGAGCCGCATGTGCCCTTACTGAGTCTGCCTCCTGCGCATCCTCATACAGCTCCATGTCTGTCCTCATGCTGCCGTAGCCGTCCGGGCCCTCGCTCTCATCCTCCTCGCAGCCCACGAAGAATCTGGGAGCGCCGCGCTGGCTCTCGCCGGGGCTGCTGGGCTCTGACATCACAGTCCGCAGCGGCAACCCTCAGCGTCCCACCGCGCCATCGCACGCCAACGCTCAGCGTGGGCCACCGCCGAGGGTGGGGGTGGGCGCCAGGCCTGGGAACAGCTTTTCCCAAACTTGGCAAGCAGCTAGAAGGGCAGAAGGAAGGGTCAGAGAGGGTCCAGCCAGGGAGGAGAGGGTGTGGCCACGGGCGCGGAGGCTGAGAAAGGAGTGGTCAGGTTTTGTTGTTGTTGTGGAACTGGCTTCAGGATGAATCATTCCAGAGCTCCAAACCACCAGAGCGGCCACGTTTTACCAAGTACAGGTATAATTTTTTACCTGCAAACACAGACAATGTGATGTAAAAGATTACTCTTTACGACATTTTCTCAGGATTTTGACACAAATAAAATATGATCATTTAAAAAATTTTAAAAACTGGACTTTTATTCTAAAATATGATACACCTGCGTAGTATGATACACAATAAATGCAGTTAAAAAGGAATAATATTTAACACAATAACAATAAAAACATCACTGAGCCTAAATAAGAAGATACAATACATTCTAACGTACAGTAATGGGGTGCCAACAGATTACAGTATTAGGGCAGACAATAATAATGGTTAGGGCTGACAAAGGATTATTTTGTTATTTTGATTAGGCTGCATTGCAACTAAACATACATCAGTGAAATGATCTATTACAGACACTAGAAAGGGCCAGCCATCCGCAAACATCCCCAAAACTGCAGATAAAACCAAGAAACCTGCAGTAAGAGACAAACTGGGTAACCCACTATCCCTCCCAAATAAGGTACGATAAGATAGGGCTGGGCGATTCGGCCTAAAATCAAAATCTCGATTAATTGAACATTTTAACTCGATTACAATTACTGAACAATTATTTTAGTTTAGTTTTTTTTTTGCCCTTACAGTTCACTGACAAGTTGCTTAGTTGTCTCAGTGTTTAAGCTCTCCGTCCTCGACATGTCGGCGGAATTACGTAACATAACGGAGCGGGGTCACGTGACTCCACACGCGGTAGTGCTTTTAAAGGGAAAGTAATCGAAATAATCCACCTGGAAAAATTTGATCGATTATAGGTTCCGAACGTCGATTTCGATTACTTTTCGATTAATCGCCCAGTCCTGCAATAAGATATTGTAAAGGTCTCCTGAAGACTTATGTCTGGTCCGGCTCCAAGCTGCCACACAGGGTGGTCTCTCTGGAACGGAGAGAATTTCAGGCAGCTGTTATAATAATCATGCTTACATTCATTTCACAGCTTCAGTCCTGACCTCAGCACATTCGACAGACTGCCAAAGCAAAAACACACCAAACAAAATCATTCCTAAACACAGGGTCCCACCTAACCGGCAACAACAGCTTTCTCACCTCAAGTTCCGTGTTAGTTCACACTTAATTACACGCCTCTGATCAGCCCAGAGGAACAGTGGTTTTTAATAACAAGATGCTAAATAGAAAGGTTTAATAGAACAGCCCATGGCTAATTTAATGCAAAATTTTCTTTTCTGCAAGTTTGACCTCGCCTATATTTCTAAATTGTCTTCTACTAAGTCAGCCAGGTTCAATTCAGCCTAGAGTTATTCCAACAAAGAAATTCCTCATCTGTTTATGGAAATGGACTATTATACGTCCGCATTTTGGAATTAATATACTGATTATTTCTTGTCAAACTTTTGATATAACCCACCTGTCGTCTACTCACAACAAAATCTAAACTCTTAAAAAAATAAATGGGTCAAGAAGAGTAAAAAGAGAACATTTTCATTATAGAATTCCTTATATATATATATATATATATGAATTTTGACCATTTTTAACAAAGAGTACATTTTGTATCAACCTTATACAACTCATAAATGCAAGAGAAATGTTGTTAGCCTACTTAGCACTATTTTAATCAATCCGTAATACGATCTATGTATTGTAAAGTTACACTCCTGCGATACTGGCCACCTCTAATTCAAAGTAAAATTTAAAAAATTTAATCGGCCACGCTGTATCAAATCCAGTTTACAGAGAGATATATTGTAGATCCTGGCACAAACGTTATATTTTAAGTAAAGCTGGTTCCATACATAACAGGATTAGCCCTCACCTGCACAGAGTATTACACCGAGCCCTGGAAATCCTTCTTTATCCTACACCTGCTCAGCAGTCCACACACACACATCACACACGCAGCAGTAGGTAAAAGAGCCTAAACGCAGGCCCGAGTAGGAGTCTTGTTACTTCAGTGCAGCCTGAGAGACTCTTAGAACAGCTGTGGGAATTCCTGATACGTCTGGCAGCAGCTGGAGTTTGTGAGGCACTATTCATATCTTTTTGGACCCTTCTGGCCAAAAATAAAATGCTAAAGCTGTAAAGTGAGAAGCATGACCAGCAGCAAATGCCATAAAGCTCTGAAGAACGCGTTTTGTTATCTTATCTTCAGATATGGTGTACTAACGAATCAACCTTTCCAACAACATAACAACCAGTTCCTCATAAAGAAGGTGGATTACACTGTTGTGTGGAAGACTTCCACCTCACATGCACACCTGCAGATATCACATATTACACACATCTCAGGTAGCTGGGAGGGAATGTGATCCAGAGCTCCTTGCAGCACTTCTCCAAGTGAACCTGAACTGATATGTTCAGGTTCATATGGGGGTGAGCTGTTACATGGGTCACTTTAAAGGTCTAACACTCTCATCTCGTCATAACCTGTTGTGAAACTTTGTAAAAATGGCCAGCTGTATGTGGCACAAAGTCACACTGAAACTAAAGAATATAATTATCTTACTTAGTTAAATTTGACTTGTTATAGATTTTTATATCTACTACATCTACATACCTTTTATATCTTTTCATATTTCACATACTCAAATGTACAGTTATTATACAAATTATTTGAATTAATATTAAAATCAATATAACTGATCAAATGTCAGTCTTTTCAGATATATAAGCTACCTGTCCAGCTCTTAGGAGGTTGAATGTCCTCCTCATAAAAGCAGAAATGGAAAATATATGAAATATCTCAACAAATAAACTTAAACAAAGCAAGTATATGACACTGTCAAAGGGAGGAAAGGTTTTGTTTGTTTGTTACTAACCTATAGGGTGTTATAAAGTATTTTTTATTCGCCAAACACAGAAAATTGACAAGAGCTCCCTCACAATCAAGAAACTTTTCTAAAAAAAAAACTGCACAGAGTGTTTAGAGTGAGCTGTCATTCCAGAGAAGACTGTTTATCGGGAAGTATGTCTGTGCAGGTTTGTTTTGTTATGTTTCGGCTGGCACTGTTAGCTGGGAAGCTAAGGCTAAACTAGCTGACCCGCTAACTGCCCGCTAGCTCTGGAATAAACCAAGTAACGACGAGTGAAAAGAGACGAGACACGACCTGAAGTTGTGAATTTTCAACTCATACACCCAAAAAACACGGATCTAAGGCGTGAAATGTGCAGCTTTACTCACAGTCCGTGCTCGTTTTCTGGCCGTTTTCATTTCTGTCAGCTCTGACAGGCGAGTGAAACCGAACTTGTCGAGCTCGCGGGAATAAACAAACCCTTCCACCAATAGGAGCGTGGCTGGAGCCTCGCGTGCACACACGGTCCAATTAGGCGCAAGGTCCAAGAGCACGTCTCAAATCGAACCCTTGCGCACTACGTAGTGAGCGTCTCCGTAGACAACGAAAGTTAGGGTCCTGCTTATAGACGCAACAAACGTATTGGGACCCCTGACCATTCCGTCATGAAGGACTTCAGTGATGGAGTTTGTCCCCCCCCTTTGCAGCTATAACAGCTCTATAGCAGGCTCTCCATGAAGATTTTGGAGAGTTTCTGTGGGAAGTTGTGCCCAACTGATGGAGGAGAAGGCATGGCTTACAATCTCGGTTCCAATCCATCCCAAAGGTGTTAGATGAGTTGAGGTCAGGACTCTGTGCAGGCCAGTCAAGTTCTTCCACACTGAACTCATCCAATCATTTCTTTTTGGACTTTGTTATGTGCACTGGGGCACAGTCATGCTGGAATAGGTCTGCTAAAGCATTAAGACTGCCTAAACTCTGAAAAACCGTTGTGTCCCAAACCCTTTGTCCATATAGTGCACTTCAGATCAGGCGTGACTAATCTGATTCACAAAGTGCAGCTTTGGCTGCAGTCTTTCATTCTAATCAATTAGCCCTCATTTAACTACAGAGTGTTTTCCTGCTCCAACACACCCATGTCAACCCATTAAAGGTTTATTAATTGGCTGATTAGTCGGTTCGTTTGTGCGCAGCCAGGCGTCTCCAGTGCCTGAGCTGAGAGCCACTGATGTAACAAACTAGTTGAAGACTCAGACCGACTGATAAAAGTTGTGCTCCTGCTTTGTTGGACTAATAACACATACATTCATACTACAGCCAGACAAAGTGCACTAGCATCTGTAACTCCAGGCTTACACTATATATCCATATGTTTTGGGGTAAAAGTTGAAATGAATTTTGGCCTTTGGTTGGGTGCAGCACATTCTGGGATACTTTTGATAATTTTGTTATCTGTGTTTAGTGCTATTTAGAAAGCTGTCGTTGGGCAATCAGTTCCTACACACTATAACAATGCATTGGGACCTAATATCTGAATTAATTAACTTTATATGAAAAAATTAGGGATGCTCCGATCAGGATTTTTGCCACCGATACCAAGTACCGATTTTTTGTCCTGGTGATCGGCCGATACCGATGCCGATTGGCCGATACCGATTCTGATGCTTCAAGTTTATTTAACTGATATGTAAGCTCTCTGATCACCATTAACTTTTTTCCAGATAAACTTACAGAGACAGAGGCTGGTGGCCAATGCATATAAATTCCCTTATTTTCACAGTTATATCCTCAGCTTTCTTTCTGTCTGGTGAGTACAGTTCGTGTTTTTTCAGAATGTCTGTAATGGACGGCTGGGTGAGAGCCGCATTATTAGTTACCGTTGCCAGTTTTCCGTATTCGCCATACGACTCGCGGCAGCTCGTTCTTAAGTGCCGAATGAGGTTCGTTGTATTAAATGTTGGACAGAGCAGCTCCACGTCAGATTTCTTTGGAACATAAACGGGAAATAGCGAATGTTTCATTGTTTCTCGAAACGTCGTAGTAATTCCACACCGGCGATGACGCGACTGCGGAGGCAAAACATTTGCGACCCCACTCGTCGCGTACGCCCTCACGCATCGACGTCATCAGTTGTGATCGGTTCCTAAGATCGGCCAAGTTTAACGAGTACCGATCGAGTCACAAAATGTGATTATCGTCCGATACCGATCTTCTGCCGATCGATCGGAGCATCATTAGAAAAAAACGTTTGACACACAGCATCTTCCCTATGGTTGTGGTTAGACTGAGTATTTGAGGAAAGCATCGTGTCAGAACTTACAATGATGAAAAGCACACATGTTCAAAGCAAGAGCTTCATTAAAATAACCACATTCATTAGCATATATATGTACAGACCTGTTTACATCATCAGATATGGTTGTCTTAAAACAGACAAACGCTTGCAGAAGTATTATTAAATTGCACAGTATCTCATCTGTGGTCACTGTTGGAGTTTAATGGACTCCTGTATTCAAGAGTAAAGGTTTAGTATTCTGTCCTTGAGGAGAATGTCGTTCTCGGGGGCTCTGAAACTGACAGCTGTTCTCGGACGGTGAGTTCTTCAGAAAGCTTTGGTGAAGATAACCATTAAAGAAATCCACTGCGGACAGCCTTTTGTTCAGCTTTATGGTTTTAAATCCGACCCAGCCGTCCTGGAAAGCAAAAAAACACAGAAGAATGTAAATTAATGTAGTTTAAAATTCTCCTAAAAAACATTACAGGTGTGGTCAAAATCAAACTGAACAAAACTGGTATTTTATGTTACAATAGCTGTGTCCGAAAAGTGCACTCGTTCACTATATAGGGCATAATGTAGTGAGTCAGTTGTCGTGGCAGGTGTTAGGGTTAGGGTTAGGGTAGTGTCCCAAATTTCAACCGTCAGTTTCTCCCACTAGTTAGTGCACTACAAAATCACTGCGACATCCAGACACTGTACACTACAGGAATACACATATACCATCATGCACTGCGGGTTTCTTTTACTGTGCCCTTCATAGTGAACGAGTGCACATATCGGACACAGCACACTACTGTTATCGCGCTAAAGTCGGAGGGAGGAGAGACGGGGGGGGGATGTGAGGCTTCAAACGGAGGAGAGTCAGTCACACTCGCACTTTTGTCTGAACTAGAGAGATGAGGCGTGTGTTTATGCGACAGAGATAAACTGCTGAGATCCGCGGAGGACAGTAGTATCCAGGGCTGGACTGGGACAAAAATCGCGATCCGGGCCGGCAGATGGGATTCTGCGCCGGGCCAAAATGACCTGGACGGCCCAAAATTGACATTGACATTTGGGCTGATGTGAAATTTGGGCCAAACAGGTCATTTTGGGCCGGCGCTGAATCCCGTCTGCCGGCCCGGTTGGCAAACCACAGCCTGTACACCAGACCCCGCCCCCAGACCCCGCCTCCTGTGTCTGAACTAGAGAGACGAGGCGTGTGTTTATGCGACAGAGATAAATTGCCGAGATCCAGCCACTATTTAAGCAACAGTTAGTAAAAATGTAACATCCCGAGTGTCCGACATTAACTGAACGTCCCCTTGTTCACTAGTTAGCCCTTTATATAGCAAACATTATATAGTGAACGAGTGAACAAGTGCACTTTTCGGACGCAGCTAGAATCTTGATATTGAATAACTAATGAGTTAAACTCAAACACTCCCTAACTACATTAGCAATTTCAGGAAAAATCATTTGAGCATGAGTGGCCACATTACTCAGATGGGATGCGTCCATTTGTCGACACGATGATAGTTAATATGAAAGATGGCAAACGAGAGTCCCTCGGAAGAGACTCTGCAGTACTTTTAAATGTTCTGACCATTTTTTCTCTCTTTTCAACACTGTACATAAATAAAAATTATATGCGTAACAGATGTGTAACATCCACACGTTTACCTTGCAACAGACTAGCAGTGTGTTTGATTCCTTCTGAAAATGGATGGACCCTGGGACTGCAGCACGATGTAAGCCTGCCACAAAGAAAAGGACATTAGAGGACTCCTGTAGAACAGCATCATCTGACAACTACACGTCTCAAGGCACGAATTTTATAACCTTACATTACATTCATTCGGCAGATGCTTTTATCCAAAGCAGTTTACAATACAATAAGTTTCAGGACAGTGTGAGAAATGGGGGCTAAAGTCTTTATGTAGGGAGCAGTGCAAGCAGACAGAATGCACATTATGAGATGCTCCCTTAACATTTCTGACTGTATTACATACCATTGCCTTTTCTTTAACTAAAGCAATATAAAGCAAAACAAAGAGCTAGCCATGATTTAAAAAAAAAATTAGAATCATTGATTGATGGCTGCATTTTGTTCAGCTGGACACTGTGCTCCCAAAAAAACACAGCAAAGATCTGGAAGGGCTGATGGGTACGGAGGTAGAGTGACCACCTGTCCCGCTTTACGCTGCACTGTACAGCAATTTCACCCTATTTCACGCCTGACGCAAATCCATCCATCCACCCATGCATTATCTACCCCTTATTCCTGCATTCAGGGTTGGGGGGGCTGGAGCCTATCCCAGCTGCGAAGGCGGGGTACACCCTGGACAGTCGCCAGCACGTCGCAGGGCCACATATAGGGACAGACAACCATTCACACTCACATTCACACCTACGGGCAGTTTAGAGCACTCAGTTCACCTGTTCCCCAAAGCACGCATGTTTCTGGCTGTGGGAGGAACCCGGAGTCCCCGGAGGAAACCCACGCGGTCCCAGGGAGAACACACAAACTCCACACAGGAAGACCCTGGACCCTCGAACCCAGGACCTTCTCGCTGTGAAGCAACAGTGCTAACCCCTGCGCCACCATGCCTCACGCAAATGTGTGTCAGAAAAGTGCAATCCATGGTTCTGGGAAATGCTGGTGGCCTGCTACCATCTGGATATTGACACACAGGCAGTGTGTGTGTGTTTGGTGGAAGGAGTTGTTTTTTTTTTCCATTCCAAATGGCTGTTGTAATGAATTTGTGCAAGGCCTCAATAAAAGCCTATGTTGAGCTGAAACTGTTAAAACTTTGTATTGGCTAGGCCTTCATATTCTGCACTGAAATATGCCTCTGCATACTGTACTGTTCTGATAAACTTATACAGACCAGGCCTGATATTTTTGTGCCTTTTCTATTTTTATTTTAATGTGATCAAAAGTAAGAACATACTTTTAGTTGTATAATGCCTGGTCTTTTCTAATAAAGATAAGAGGTTGCAAAAGTGTTCTGACTTGTATCGGCTTATGCCTTTAACTGTAGCCTACTTTTGGGCTACTTCTGGGTCAGGAAGCGTCTAAATCTTAATAATTAATGTTTCTTAGTTAAATATATAGACATTATATCTTAAGCTTTAAGATTTTACGCCTGTCCCACATTGTCCCACTTAAACTTGGTACGCCTGTCCCACATTTTGTCTGTCTGGGGGTGGTCACCCTAAACGGAGGAGAAGATGGAATCAAGACGATGGCCGTTATCTCACCTAAGAACGGTTGGCACGGACCAACAAAATCCAGAAGTTTGATCGTTCTGCCCATCCAAACGGTTCTCAAAGGAATCTGTTTGTGCAGAAACACAATTACAACCATAATCAACAAAAGGCTTACACTTAATTTACAGATGCATTTAACTGTTTAAAAAAAAAACAACAACCCAAAACTCACCCGAGATCCTACAGCTCGGAACTGTCGGTCAATATCTTCACACGTCTGCTCCTCCCAGACAAGCCAGCTCAAGGAGGAACTGAGTTTAGGAGCTGATAATGAGGTATAATATTTGGTATAATGTAGTTTAACGCGGTACAATGTTTGTGTTCTTCTAACAAGAGGAGTTACATTGCTCTTACCGAATGTGGCGCCCTCTTTGGCCTGCTCCTTTCTATTGGCTATTCTCTCCGGGAGGTTCCTCAGCGTGTCCATTAACTTCAAAAGGGAAATCAAACTTTACACGATGATCATCCAGTCCATCAAAAGGCCATTGATGGCGGGGAAATAATTTGGTATTATGCAAAGCTTCTAAACGATCACTAAAGGTTTGTGTGTGCTGTCAGCATTCTGTCCAATCACAGATTTGCTTTTTGCACCGTGACCATGCAAGTATGCAATCTTTTACACCTATGTTCCTGTCTATGGTGACACCAGACTACAAACATTTATAAAGAGTTTATAGATTAGAAACACACTTGAAAAGGGTTAAATGCAGTAAAATGAATAAACAAAGGAGCCCAAAGGCACATAAACAGTCCGCTTTTCCAGACATTATCAAGAATTATCATACCAGTATGACTCTGAGGTCACTGTGCCATGTTCTAAAATATGATATTTATCCATGTAATAGCCCTATTTGGGTGTAACGGTACACAGGTGTCACGGTTCGGTACGTACCTCGGTTTTGGGGTCCCGGTTCGGTACGGTTCACGATACAGAAAAGTTAACCAACAAAAAGTTGTAAAGAATGAGGCTTGGTTTGTTTTCGTTTATTTTAAATAAACAGCAGTGTATTAACCAGTAAA
>JBBPDE010000040.1:24177009-24188747 GCA_037974605.1 Nannopetersius ansorgii | reverse complement strand
GTGTGTGTATGTGTATGTGTGTGTGTGTGTGTGTGTGTGTGTGTGTGTGTGTGTGTGTGTGTGTGTGTGTGTGTGTGATGAATCAGTGTAGATTTCCTGGCTGTGAGCCAGAGAGACCCCTGCAGTATTTTTAGTTGTGGACGGTGAACTTTGTACATACTTTCCTGCTGTTTGGAGACACTCCGGTTTATTCCGTCACTAAGAAAGAAAAACACACTCATTTCCTCTAGGAATGTGTAACCTTTCCCCCAGATCTGTCAAAGTAACCCCCCTGACACACGCGCACACACATGCGCCCACACACACACACACACACACACACACACACACACACACACGTTAGTCTGAAAATGTTTAGAAAATCTTCCTCCATTCCCACCGAAAACAAGGTTTTTATAAATTATTTCATGCTGCTGTGCCCCCAAAAAAATAGATCAATCTTTTTAAAATAAAATATTTTATATAAAAGTACAAATTAATACAAATTTTCACACAAAATCTAAACCCTAAACCCTTAACCATAAACTATAATCTATAAGATAAACTTCAGCCTTACCAAATGTCCCCACAACATCCACACAGCGTCCATGCAGTGTCCACATAGTGTGAGGTCATAGTCAGGCTGCTGTGCATGTGAAGGAGGCATGATCAGGGGGAGGGGGGCTTGGAGGGGGCTACGGGTGGAATGCTGTTGGAGCTGTGCGTGTGTGAGTGAGAGAGCAGGGGAGAAGTGTGCTTGGGAACTGGAGGAAAGGACAAATACAGCTGGACACAGAAAAAAAACACAGCTGTACGTCTAAATAAACAAACAACAAGCACTAACAGACATTAACACACACCAACCTACACACAACAACAAATATCAACAAACACTAAGAGACATTAACACACACTAACAAACACCAACCAACAAACCCCAATAGTTATTTACAACTCAGCTCAATAACAGTAGCATGAACACAAACTTGACAGACTCTTTGTAAAGTGATTGGCATTCTGTACTGCTAATAGAACTCCTAATACACACTCTAATAAACATGTGTGTGAATGTGTGTATTTCAGTGGAGGCCTCAAACTGTCACGATCTGTTCCTGAGGGGCGAGAGTGAGAGTGGCGTTTTCACCGTCCAGCCGCCCGATTCGCCGCCGCTCCAGGTTTTCTGTGAAATGAGCTCAGGTACGACTGGACGGCTAAAACTGGACAATCTGGATTTTGATCTGTAAAAGATTTTCTCGTCAATGTTCTGTATATAACGTGTGTGTTTGTGTGTGTGTGTTAAACACAGAGGGTGGATGGACAGTGATTCAGCGGCGGCAGGACGGTTCTGTAGACTTTGACCGGCTGTGGGAGGCGTATCAGAGCGGCTTCGGGAGCCTTGATGGTGAGTCTCTGCTCCTCCAAAACACAGCCTGAGCAAAGCAGCGTTCCAGAGAGTTAGCACCCTGAGGATCTTGGGAAACGATTAAGGCCTAATGAGGCTCAGAAACGTCAGGTGTAGAAGATCAGGTCCGTCCTGATGGGACACGTTTGGCTGGAAAGGCTCTGCTGAAGCTCTGCTCTCTAAACGACTTGCAGGATTTCTTCACTCTGAGTGATTTAATCTTTTGGGATTGATTTAGATCAGGAGGGCTAAACAGCTGATAGCACCTGAAGTTCTTCCAGTTTAACCTTCTCTGACTTTCCTCTGCAGGTGAGTTCTGGCTCGGCCTAGAGAAAATCTACAGTGTGACCAGAGACAAAGACTTTGTCCTCAAGATACAAATGTCGGACTGGAGAGACGAAAGCCAGACGGTGAAGTTCAGGTTCCGTCTGAGCGGAGAGGAAAGTGGTTACGCCCTGCGGATGCTGGCGCCCCCTGCTGGACACCTGGAAAGTGCCCTGTCCTCCGTGTCCACCAGACTGGCCTTCTCCACTCGGGACAAAGATAACGACCAGAAGAACGACATGAACTGTGCCAAACAGCTCTCAGGTAAGACCTCGAGGACGGTTCTGTTAGTGGAGGACAAGCTTGTTCTGCATCAGATTAACTGCAGTGTTGCTTTTGTCCTGCAGGCGGCTGGTGGTTCAGTAACTGCGGAAGGTCCAACCTAAACGGAAGATACTTCATCACCACGCCTCCGAGACAGAGGCACCAGAGGAAACAGGGGGTTTTCTGGAAAACCTGGCGCGGACGCTACTACCCCCTCAAATCCACAGTCATGGCGATCGCCCCCGCCGAGATAGAAAAGTCGTAAAAAGACCTTGTTTTCTGTGACGTCACTTCATCTTACCAAAAGAATTTACTGGTGCTTGGAGGTCTCTGTCTCTCTGTAAAGATCTTAATGTCTGGTTAGAGCTCTGTGGAGCTGGAACATGGTCTGAATGTGGCTGAAGCTCTGAGGAATCAGAGGCTTCATGGAATCTGGCCTGCTCACTCTTTTTCCAGCCTGACTGAGGCTGAGGTCCAGCAGGTCCAAACATGTTTGATGGACGCAGGCCAGCGTCTGGATCGGCTGCATGTCACGACAAATTGGTGGGGAGGAGCTTTCAAAAACATCTCTGAAAAGAGATCCAGCCTAGATCACACTTTCATGGTCTCGGTGAACAACGTTAGTGAACAAAACTGTTTACACACACTCACCTTTAATTATGGACCAAACAGTGGCAAACTCACACTGAGCCAGTAGGGGTCGCTGTAGACAGCATTATTTAAAGGCATTGGCCAGAGAAATACTCAGTATTAGTTACACAGTTCTGAAATATATACTCCCTGCTCCAGTCCTGATTTATAACTATAGAAATATCAGCAGATCTTCACTGGGACGGAGGTTTAGGTGGAGATGAGGATCCTCAGTCATATTGACTGGACTTTATTGCAGCTGTTTCTCCTCCAAACGTTGAACTGGTGATCGCTGAGGTTGTTTATGTGCAGAGATAAAGTTCTTGTTTGCAGATGTAAATGGTTTTGCTCTGATTTAGCTTTTTTTATATCTCAGAAGTTCTTGTTCACTTTCTTCAGACTGTAATTTATGTTTCTAAGATAAACATGTCATTTTTACGGGAGGAAAATCCTCGGCTAAATAAGGCCAATAAAGCATATTTTTTAAAATTCTTGTTTAAAAGTTTCTAATTTTTACCAAAAGAGTTAATTTATTGGTTGTCAGACAGAAAAGCTGCTGATTGATGGGGCGTCAGGAAAAGAAAACTGAAGTTCCTGAAATTCTTTATGAGGTTCATTAGATCAGCTTTCATGTCTGAACTTCTACTCACACACACATGCCCACACACACACACACACACAAACAGATATATGACACACGTGGATGCACAGACAGTTCTGAAAAACACTCCCTGTTGCAGCTCTAAATTATAAGTGTGGAAATATGACCAGATCTTCACTGGAACAGATGCACACACACACTCACACAAACATACACAAACACATACTTATACACACACCCATACTCACATTCACACACACATATGTGCACACTTACACTCTCACGCACACATACTCACACACACATGCACAGACAGGCCGATCCACAGACAGACAGAAACATATACAAGCAGATCCATAGACAGACAGAAAGACAGATCCATAGACAGGCAGATCCACACACAGGCAAGTCCACAGACAGAAACATAGACAGGCATATCCATACACAGATCCACAGACAGACAAACACAGACAGGCAGATCCACACACAGGCAGGCAGATCCACAGACAGACAGAAACACAGACAGGTCCAGAGCCGCTCTGTAGGTTAAACTACGTGTCCTTGGATGTGTGTAAAGACTAAGTGCTGCCAAACAGCTTTAATCATTTAAGTGCTGCCGATCAGCTTTTACACACACACACACACACGCTCATCCACATACACACATACTTCTGGGAGCACTGTGAGAACAGTGTGTGGGGAACAGTGTGAGAACATCCTCTGGTCCAGATGATCCCACTGACCTGCTGTTTTACTGTCGACAGAGGGATGAAGGTGTTTCTTTGCTTGAAATAAACGACAGTGTTTCCTTTTTAATGCTCATATGCCCCCTTGTGGACACTCATCGTACAGCAGTCACATAAACTAACCCATAGAGCTGCAGACGGACGTGCGAGCGGCAAAGTGACGCAAAAATGGGGTATGCAGTATATGCGGTGCATATAGGCGCACCGACAGTGGGGCGCCAAAACAAGGGAGGGACAGAAAAAATATCACTGGCATTTATGTTTTAAAACTTATTGTGCTTTTGAATCATGCATGTGCTCTAAATATGCTATTGTGGTGAACGGTGGAGGAAGGCGACACACACAGGCAGAGAATTCCTTTTCTTTGTTTTTATTGACCAAACACCAAGCAGCACAGCATCTCCCACAGCCACGGGAGCAGCAGGCACGCTGCTCCCGTGCTGGTCTAGCTCCTTCTCCCACTCTCTCTTCAGCCTAACCTCACTCTTCCTCTGCTTCACTCTAACTGAGGGGCTACTCCCCTCAGCCCCTCCCTTACTCCCCCAAAAGCCCGCCAGTATCCATGGTGACGCCCAGGCGTGGCGCATCACCTCCCCCCCCACACATCACGTACACCATGCACCCCCAATTAACCCCTAAAGGGCCAGATCGCTACACTATTTAAAAGAAACGTAGGGCCTGGCCACTGGCAGTAGATGTTATGACCAGCGCCGCGACGGGCGCCCCCTTCTTTACTTACCGCAGTGCTCATTCACTCCAGTGGAGGGAGGGCACGGGGGAGTTGTAGCCTGTCACTCACTGACGTGGTGGAGAGCATCTGTTTGCGGCAGGATGGAGAGTAAAAAAGTTATCGGGTGCACAATTCAGAAAGAGAAATAAAGAAAAGGAGAAGGCGTTTGTGGGTAAACGTGATATTTTAAGATTTTTGTTCGACAGTTTCACTTCCTGTCATTGCGCATGTGCAGTCTGTTTCCGTGGAATTTTGCACAAAGTTTCCCCTAAACTGCATTTTAGATGCAGTTCAGGTAAGCTTTGTTCTAGTTTAATTATCGAAAATAACTATTTAACATGAAATTTTACATTGTCTTTCAAAAAGACTATTCTAAGGAATATGATGATGTTTTCCAACGAGCTAAGACAGCTGTTTAGCGATTGTCAATTTCCCTGTTTCCACTTAAAATGCAATTTGAAATCAATACAATAGGTGGCAGTGTTTTGTGAAGATCGTCATCGTCATAAGGAAGCATCATGTCCGGCACCACATTGCCGTACTGTAACGTACTGTATTATAAATGTTGCCACCAGGGGACAATGTGACGCCATGCAACCAGTTGTGCCACAGTGCCCTCGTGTGTTAGAGCCCTTTGAAGAAATGTGTTCTCTGCATGTAAGCAATTGTTCTTTGCATTTAACCCATTCACCCTACTGAGCAGTCCGTCACGTGCGCGAACAACAGATGGATTTGGCCACAATGCTATCAGGTGGGGTCTGACATATTAGAACACTTTAAGGAAGCCTGTCATTTTACGAAAGGACATATTTTTTCAATGGACTGTAATATAGATACTGCCACAAGAGGGCAGTACGGCACTACTGATGGCAAGGCGCCACGTTGCCCCCTGGTGGCAACACTTATAATGCAGTTCATTAAAGAAGTCTGCCAGGCTTCTTTGAACAACTGTAATATAGATTTTGTCACAGGAGGGCAGTGTGGTGTCCTGCATCTCTTTGCGCCACACTGTCGTCTTGTGGAGACGTCTATATTACAGTTCTTTAAGGCTTCACTCTGCCCTCTTGTGGAACATTCACATTGCTGTCCTTTAAAGAAGCCTGTTATTTAATATGGCAGACTTCTTTAACGAACTGCATTATAAATGTTGTCACCAGGGGGTAACGTGGCGCCTTGCCATCAGTAGTGCTGTACTGTCCTCTCGTGGCAGTATCTATATTACAGTCCTTTGGATTCCAAAGGATGGGTGCACCGTCAGGGGGGGCACCAAAACAAGGGAGGGACAAAAAATATTGTGACGATCCGGCACCCACAGGGTTAATGGGTTTGGTTCTGGCGGGCTGTTTAGGGGTTAACTGGGGGCCATGGCGTACGTGATGTGTGGGGGGGAGGTGATGTGCCACACGTGCGTCGCCATGGCAACTGGCGCACTTTCTGGGGAGGGTATAAGAGGAAAGGGCGGTGCCAGTTAGTTGGAGTTGGGAGAGTTCTGAGTTTGGGCTGAGACTGAGAGAGAGGACTGGGAGAGAAAGCTAGCTTACAGCCCCCGTGGCTGTGGGGGTTTTTGTGCTTGATTAACAACTTTTACTTAAATAAAAAACCAAGAAAAGGATTTCCACGGTGTGTGTGTGTGTCTCCTTCCCCCAGCCGCCGCCACAATATCATTGCCATTTATGTCTTGTGCTTTTAAATCATGACCATGTGTTTAAAATATTTAAGAAACGTAAGGCCTGGCCACTGGCAGAAGATGTTATAACCAGCGATGTTGCCACTACGGGCGCCCCTCCTTTACTTTCCACAGGGAAAGGGGAGGGGAGTAGTAGCCTGTCACTAATTGACGTGGCGGGGCATCTATTTGTGGCAGGACGGAGAGAGCAAAACAGTTATCAGGTGCTCAAGGCAGAAAGAGAGAAAAAAGGAGGCGGCGTGTGAGGGTTTTTGACAAAAAAAATGTTTATATGGGTGAAAGACAGCAACGGGTGTGAACTATGATGGAAATAAATGTCACTTATGTGCAAGCTTGTACCCGGCGTCAGGGATTAGTCTATGAACTTCACAGAAGACTTCAGATGAAACAAGCGCTAGATAGTACTGCTGCTGGCTAGCTTACTTGGGTTAGGCAAATTGCATTGGGATTTCTTGCTGATGCACACAGGCTAATGGCAAGGATTTAAATGCCATTTGTCAAATTGAATGAAATGTTTGTGCATCGTGAATTAAACGTATCGTTAACGTCGGCCGGACTAGCTCTTGATCATGTAATCACCGTTCATGGATAGCTAACTAACACATGACTGACAGTCAGATGAAAATAACCCAACACCGTACATTGCAACTAGACCAGAGGTCAGCAACCAGGGCTCGGCTGCATGCCCAATTTCGCACAAGACGCTTGCTGATGCCACGCTGCTGCAGTTTATTCGGGCAGTTAGTCCTGCAGCCTGCCGATACAGCAAGTGTCCAGTGGACTTTGGACCCAGAGCCTGTTGTAGTTCAAAAGGTGAAGATTATTGTGATCTTGTAACATTAAAACACAATGTTTATTCTTTTTATTTTTACAGTTCTAAATGTTCAAATTGTTTTCTTTGAATAATTCAAATTTCACAAGAAACACACTAGCCTAGTTCTGTTTCCTCTGGCCAGTTCTATACTTGACAAATGGGGAAGTGCTAATTAAGGCACGGCATGTTACAGTTCAGTTCCTTCCCACTGTATCCCTCGGCCAGTGATGGACTGGATAGTAACAAAGTACTTGTAATAGTTGCTGTACTGAAGTACATTTTTGTAGCATTTGAAGTATTTTGGACTTTTTATTTGAACTTGGTCAAATGAAAAAAATCATGGTTTTTACTCCACTTTCTTACTTTTTTCCTTATTTTAATGGTGAAAAAAGTGAACTGTAAACTGGACATGTGTTTTATACCTTTATTTTGGTTGGGTTGGGGGGTGCCAAAATTTGGGGGGGTACCAAAATTATTGTTGCATGCCCCCACAAAAGTGAGTAGTTGCGCCCCTAGAGTGGCATGATATAATAAAAGTCATGACATGTCATACGAGTTCATAACAGGTAACAGCAATAAGGTCAGATCATAAGAGTTATAGCAAGCAGTCATGACAGTCAAATTAGGTCATAAACATCATCTCACCTCTCTATGGGTTAGTTAATGTGACTGCAGTAAGCTGGTTGTCCACAAGGGGTCATCAGAACATTAAAAAGGAAGCATCACTGGCCAGAGACCTCTGACCCTGGTCTTCAGTGGAAATGGACCTGAGTGACCCAGATTCGTTCAGCCACTCCTGACGTTTAATCAGGTTTGTGACGGTGGAGTGGAGGTACCCCGGTGTCCCAGGGGGCGCTCTCATGCCCATCATACCCCTCGGTCCTGCCCTTTCTAGTTAAGCAGCTTTAGCAAGATACGCTGGAGTCTTAACTTGCACTACTTACAGATATAAATAATTCTCTGCAAATTTAAACAGAACTCTGTTTTTTTTGTCTGAGGGGACCTGCTGCACATGAGTCTAGCCTGACTGATCACCTCGGGACCCCAGGTCTCCATCTTTTCTTTCTCTCCAGGTCCACCTGAGAAGGATGGCTTTTTTATTACCACCTTCGTGATGTTCCCATGTTAGGACTTAAGGTGGCGCTGTTGTTTTGAACTTGTTTAAAGCCTGGAGGAATGTTGTGCCTAACCCTAACCCTAACCCTCACTTCAGGTTCTCCTCGCTAATCCCTGGTGTTTTATTTTTAACTGAGGACAGAACGAGGAGCAATAGGATTAGACTTGCTGGGGGGGTAATCTTCATCCCACTCCTGATCTCCTCTCGGAACCCAACAAACTCACTTTTCTTTGTCTCCTGTGGACCAACCATAGCTTTCTCTAACAGGTCACTCAGAGCACAGATGGGTTTGGTCTTTGACTGAGCATGGGGGACATAAACTAATGGAGAAAGTTCTTCAGCTGTTTCTTTTTCGTCAGTAAGAATCAGTGGATGGACATCTTATCCACCTCCTGCAATAATGAATCAACCCAGACGAAATGTAAAGAAGCTGAAGAAGAGGCGCTCCAGTCTATTTGCCAGTTTAAAATTTAATGACAGCTTCTCACAGAGCATCGATGAAGAGGACAGCGCCTTTCCGTTCTCACAGGACAGTTCAGTTAAACCATGGACATCAATGGACAACCTGGACAGTCCGACACCTAAAGCAGAAGAACCCCAGACTAAAAATAAACAGAAGAAAGGCAATGATAAGGAAACGCTGAGACTTCCTCACAGACACTCCAGTATGATAAACTTAAACATCGGTGGGAAAGTCTTCAATCTTCCCAAACACCTTGCCGTCAAATATCCCAAATCCCGGATCGGAAGCTTAGCGCTGTGCACCGACCCAGTCAAGCAGCTCTCGCTCTGCGACGATTACTGTGTCATCACCAACGAGTTCTTCTTCGACAGAGACCCCACTTTCTTCCACTACATCTTCCACTTCTACTACAGCAACGTGCTCTGGGTGATGGAGAGCCTGTGTCCCATCAACTTTGAGGAGGAGATGAAGTTTTGGGGGCTGAAGCTGCGGGACACGCCTCGCTGCTGCCGAATTCTCTTCGAGGAAAAGGCAGACGAAATCCGAGACCAGCTGAAAGTCAACCGAGAGCTGATTGCTGAAATCGAGGTCGTTCACAACGAAGAGGGCTTCAAGACCATGATCCTGGGTGATTTCCGGAAAACCCTGTGGGATCTAATGGAGAACCCTTACTCCTCAATGTCCGCCAAAGCCTTCGCTGTTTTCTCCAGCCTCTTCGTCCTCATCTCCATCGTGGCCATGACACTGAACACCGTGGGTGAGCTCAAAGACTACAAGATCTCTGGAAGAACTTACATGGAGTACATTGAGATCATCTCCATTCTGTTCTTCACTTTTGAATACTTCCTTCGTCTGCTGACCACCTGCAACGTGAAGCACTTTCTGAAGAGCGCCTTGAACTTTGTGGACCTGGTGGCTGTCATGCCATACTTTATTCAGCTGGTTTTTGAGATGTTTGCAGATCAGGAGGACCTCAATGTCCAGGATGACCTGAAGACGATGGCGAGAGTGAGCAAGGTCAGTAAGGTACTGAAAGTGGTCAAATTAATGAGAATTTTCCGGATCCTGAAGCTGGCGAGACACTCGACGGGCATGCGGGCGTTCGGCTTCACGCTGAGGCAGTGCTTCGAGCAGGTCTGCTGCCTGTTCCTATTCATCATCATGGGCATCTTCACCTTCTCCGCCCTCATGTTCTCCGTCGAGCAGGACGTGGACGGAACGCCTTTCAGCAGCATTCCTGACGCCTGGTGGTGGGCTGCTGTGAGTGTGACCCCCCCGTCCACACACACTCACACACACACACACACAAACACACACGCATGTCCTTCAGCTGCACTGCAGGTGGTAAAACTGACCCATTTTTTAAATTGCAGTTTAATTTTAGCATCAATTTATTCGTTTGATTTTTAATTTGTTTGTTTTTTATTTGTTTGTTTGTGTTTTCCATCATGTGACATTCTTAATTCTCTAATTAGCTTCAGTTTAATTACAGGTTGCTGTTGTTTATTTATTGATTTTTACAGCCTTGATCTTTATAAGCTCCTTAGTGTCAGAACAGAACTGAGTTAAATGTGTATTGAAACTGAAACATTTCCTCATATCTGTACTGTGTAAGCTGTGTGTGTGTGTGTGTGTGTGTGTGTGTGTGTGTGTGTGTGTGACTATTATTTGATTTGCTTTTTTAATTCCAAGAAAAGTTTAAATGAAGATGTATCACTTTCATGAAGAGAAATATTTATAACATCATCATTTATTATGTAAATAATTGCATAATATTTACAGAATTTCTATCCCATTTCTGCAGGTGAGCATCTCCACGGTGGGTTACGGGGACGTGGTGCCCATCTCCTACTCGGGCCGGGTGGTGGCTTTCGGCTGCATCTCGTTTGGTATCATCTTGAACGGGATGCCGATCTCCATCCTCTTCAACAAATTCTCTGACTACTACGCCAAGCTGAAGGCTCAGGAGTGCACCCACACCAGCGTCCAGCGCCGCCTGCAGCTCAGGAAACGTCTCCAGCGCAGGTTCCAGACGTGCTTCCAACCAGAGGAACCGCCCGAGGAATCTTGCCCGAACCCACGAAACCTGCAACACCATCACCACTGAACCACCAGGCTGAGGACCACCTACAACAACCAACAATCCAACCTGCCCAGCCCACCCAGCCCGTCCAGCCCACCCAGTCCGTCCAACCACTCCAGCCTGTCCAACTAGTTCAGTCTATCCAGCTCGTCCAGCCTGTCCTGTTTGTCCAGTTTTTTTTCCAGCTTGTGGTGATTTTATGCAGAATAACTGGACTTAAATTTGGAGCGCCTGTTTGGCTCCGAGTTAAAGGAGCTTTAGGGCGGCGGAGATGAACTGAGGATAACGGACATTAAGCAATCAGCTTTGAGTTCGTTTACAAATAGCACAGCTTAGCAGGAAGGGTAACCGCTTTTCAGTTTCAGAACATTTCCATCTGATTAAAACCTCCATTAAAGGTCACACAAGTACATCCAGTCAGTCTACCTTGTTCTATTAAAATGACCTCGTCAAATAAAAGACTTTCAATCAAAAACTGCTTTATCACATTCGCTCCAAGTACTGCTTGCACCCAGAATGAACTTTTTTCTCCTGTTTACGTCTCATTTATCCAATGTTTATCTGCTATTAGTAAATCAGCCACACAGACACACACTGCCTCACACACTCATGCACATATTCCTGTAGAAAATCTCTCTCTCTCTCTCTCTCTCTCTCTTTCACACACACACACACACACACACACTCACACTCACACTCACAGATTTGTAAATAAAAAGTGCAAATTGGAGTAATCAGTCAGGTCAACAGCAGGATCAACAGCAGGATCACAAAAAATTTGAATTTTAACATCAAAATATTAATATATATGTGTTTTGTTCACACATTTTGAGAACCTGTATTTTGCATATGCAAATTGCATATTTTGATAATAAAATTCAAATTTTTTGTGATCCTG
>JBBPDE010000040.1:24085094-24101245 GCA_037974605.1 Nannopetersius ansorgii | reverse complement strand
ACTGCCCCCTGTAGGTAGGGAATGGAAGTCGCTTTGGATAAAAGCGTCTGATAAATGCCGTAAATGTAAATGTAAAGGCACTAAAACATATATGGGCTTGGCTTGTGCACCTCCAGTGACTGGGTGTTAATCACACTAATAATAATAAAACTTCAAAAGAATAATAACACCAATTACCTTTATTCTAGGATATTGTCTTCTTTACCTATATGTATGATGTACCTCACAAAATTGTGTATATTGACGATACAAAGTTCAAGAATATCTAATTAACTGACAACTGTGTGTTCACTAACAAAACATTTGGTGCGATGTGCTACTGTATTAAGAATCCTAGTGTACCTGTAACACTGTGTGTGTGTGTGTGTGTGTGTGTGTGTGTGTGTGTGTGTGTGTGTGTGTGTGTGTGTGTGTGTTTGCAGGAGCGGGTGACGAAGCTGTCCCCCAGATCCCACACTGAAGAAGATCTTACTGATCTGTTTGTTGCTTCCATGAAACTGTACTGAACATGACACCCCACTGACCCCCAGTGTATTAGACCTGATAAGAAATGATTAGTTTGATGATAAGTTATGATTTTGTTTGTTTATTTTTGATAAGTAACAGTAAATTGGCCCCTTATATGTGAACACCCCACAGCACACAGTGAGAAATTCTCTCTCTGTAACCCATTCACCAAGTGAAGCAGGGGGCTGCCACCAGCAGGGGGCGCCTGGGGCACAGTGTGGGGATGGTACCTTTTTCAAGGGAAGCTCAGTAGTGCTAACAGTCCTGGGATTCAAACTCACGACCTTCTGATCTCAGGGTGAACTCCTAACCAGCCACACTTCCTATTTGTAGTGTTATGTAATAACTGGTGACTTGTCTAAGTGTTCAGAGTCCACAGAAAAGTGTAGATTTCTGTTTTCGAGATGAGGCGCCTGGAAACGTTCAGATGCACCAGTGCAGCTTGATTGTACTAGAAAGTTCATCCTGTTCTCCCACATTCATTTAACATCAGTGAGTCCTCTATATCTTTTAATTAACTAACGATTACGTGGCCAAAATCCAAAGTGGGTGTTGTTTCTGTCTGTCAAACGTGTGTTCGGTAAATGACTGTTGTAGTCACTACGAAACCAAACGCCTTCATTTTACCTCTTAAAGTTACACTAAATAAAGGGGGGAAGTGGACGGATTACGGCTGATTAAGAGAAAAAAAACTACTGAATTTTCCTTACTTTTTCAAATTTGCCCCTTCAATAATAGAACCTCCTGAATTAACGCCTTCACGCTCAGGCCTTAAATTTAATTTTTAAGGTCAAATTAAGGTGTGGGTTTCGCAAATTATTGTATCGGGGGATAAATAAGGAAGTGTTCAGCCCCTTTTAAGCACATTGTGTTTCGTAGTGAGTCTAGGAAATAAACCATGATTGGAATCATCTCCTCTGGTGCAGTTCGTCTGAACATAACTGTCTGCTCAGAAGACCAGAGCGCTCCGTCTAGAGGTGTTCGATTCATGGGAGCTTCTGGAATGTTCTCTCATTATGCCACATTGTAGACAATTACAGAATATTCAGTATTATGGAATACGCGTTTGTAAGCGAACCTTCGCTGCTGCTCCTTTTTAACGCTTAAATAGAAATTTAAAAGCTTTTAAAAGCTAACCTTTTAGTCAAGCCTAAAGCATCCCACCTTCATCTTCAGCTGCAAGAGTACTAGTCTCTCTACTACTATATATTTTATGCATTTATGTAAGTCCAGTCTAGTCACAGAGTAAATAAATGAAGTGTGGATCTTCAGTGTAAAGTTCCACCAACAGTTACAAACATTACAATTTAATTAAAAATTTAATGGCTTTAGGGCGAATTTATTTATTGATTAATACCGAAATTGTCACTAGTCCATCGTTTCATAATAATCAGGCTGAAAGTAATAAAGCATCCAGAGTTAAGCCGCTGTTTTACCGATAGAGGCCAGTAACCACAGCGTTTTTGCAGAGGCATTAACTTTATTTTGTTCTTAGGCTGAAAATTCATTGCACATGCAAACGGCAAACACTTCAGCTGTGCGGGATCTTCAGACCGCTTTATTGGCAAACGGGAGGAGGAGCAAACCAAAACAAACAAACAAACCAAAAAAAACCCAATATATTTACAGGATAAAGTATAGTACAATATATACTTTTATAATACACAACTTACAGGCCACCACTCCAACTGCCAGAAACAAACTATGTCTGTGTCTATCTATAATAAATAATTTTTTATATCGGAGTCATTCTTAACGCTGATGATTACCAATAAAGAGTGGCGCTAAGAAACATTCTACTGTTCTACTCTATCTGTCTCAGTCCAGCGGGGATGGATTATCATCAGTTGTTCTGAGATCTTGTGGAAAGCCACCAAACAGCAAGCGAGGCACACCTAAACCTGGCTCTAGCTCTAAGGCCCCCTCCATTCTCACCCCAGCCCTCGTTTCCACTCTCGAGAGGCATGAGCGATGCTCGGATTAAGGGTGAAAAGGGAATAAAACCACTCTTTCAGCTCAAAATGGTTAAAAAAGAAACACCCTGGAAGCAGTGAACTCGTTAATATGAACGCAAACCCTGAAAGAAGCGAACCTAGAGCGGAGTCGGGGAGGCGAGTGTGTTGGAGACGGACCGTTAAGGCTGTGTGGTTGTGTACGGGCAATGGCAGCAGGCGACCGTGCGACTGCCAAATGTAAACATAACCTTCCTTGACTCTAAACAGAGCCGAGCTATGTTCAGGTCTTTAGAGTCGGCCCTTCTCCTATGCTCAGATCGGCCTTACACAACTCAACCCGGAGAAACGGAACAGAAACTGATCGGGACAGAATCAGCTCCGACCCTGTGGGGGGCGGGAGGAGTCCCAGAGGGACCTAGAATCCAGCCGTGGCATACAAATTTGTAGACGAACCTTTGCTGCTGCTGCTGCTCCTTTTTTGCGCTTAAATAGAAATTTAAAAGCTTTCATAAAGCTGTGTTTTATTGCACGGAAACAAAAGCAGTCTCTTAACCGTTCAGTCAAGCCTAAAGCAACTCCAAGAGTACTAGTCCCACTAGTACTATCTGCTCTGGAATGCATTAGTATTTTTATGCAAAAATTTAAAACAAAAATTCTAATGTTTTTTTCATTCATATTTTTTTTACCCATTCATCTTTTCCAGAGTAAATAAAGCAGGGAAGTTCCCACTGATGGTGCTAATTCAATCCAAAAGCAGCATACAGAGCCAAACTCATCCTTTAGGAGTATTTAATATCACACATACAGACCTTCTTAGTCAGTACTGTCCTGACTGCCTTCTGAACGATGCCTCTGGACCAGATTAAGACAGTTAAGACTTTTCAGTCTCACCACATGAACACAGACACTAAACTGACACCAGCTGACGATGGTGGGGGTGTGGTTCGTAGGTTTCCTTTAGAAGTACGTATACGTCGCTACAGGTTGCTTCGGGTGCACTCGGTTTGGTTCAGATCCGCACGCGTTCTAATTGCACACACACACTCTGTAAACCTGATTAGTGTGTTCTGCCCTGACACGTGTGTGTGAAGCATGTATGATTACATGGAAAGATTACATTTTATTTACTAGCGCTTCTGCTCAACTCCAATGCCCTATAAGACTCGACAATTATTCAGGAATGCATTCAACAAACACGCACACAAAGCAGTAAACGGACTGCACTGTTATTGGTTAGTAGGATGTGTGTAAGTGCATGTGAATGACGTTTCTATGTATATGTGAGTTACATAAATCAGAAAGCCGTGTGTGTGTGTGTGTGTGTGTGTGAGAGAGAGAAACGGATGACGCGTCATCAGGACTGGTCCATAGGCTCAGAGGTGCTTGGAGGATCCACCCCTTGGCTTTCCATCTCTTCTTGCTGTTCTGGCTCCGCCTCCTTCACATCACGCTTACTGGGTGTGGTCGTGGCGGCGCCGGGTGCGGCCTGCTGCCGTAGATGTTTGTCCATAGAAGCCTGTATGTTCGAAACCATCTCCTGCAGGCGGCGCCTCTGAGCTTCAATCGCCGCTGGCTCTAGCTCCACCAAACCACACCCCTCGCGCAGGGTGAGCATGCCTGGAGCCACTCGTACAAGCTCCTCCCCTGACAACGCCAGGCCTTCGCCTCGGACGCTGCCGCTCAAGTCCACCCCGCTGCTGTGCTGCCGCCTGATTGGCCGGTGCTCAAGGGGAGTTGACCCCAGTGAGTGACCTTTACCCTGGAAGGCAGTGACGGCCTGCTCCTTCTTGCGTACTGCCCCCCCGCTGCCCAGTTTAAGGCCGTGGGCAGGACTTCCCTCACGGCTGCGGGAGGACGTCTCGGAGCAGAGCTGGGACAGGGCCTCCTGAATAAGGTCCTCCACATCGGGTCCCACGGGGAAGTGGCCGGCCGCATCCACACACAGCTCCAAACGCTCCTCTGCTGCGTTGAACACGAATGTCTTGCCGGTTAGGTGCGGCAGGGTGCAGTGCTTCCCATCCAACAGACCTGAAATCAAAGCAATCACACATGCACATACAGATACAGTGAAAACATGTCAGAAATCGAGTTCCCTGAGTCAATTTTACGGGTGGCAGACGTAAAACTACAGCTCAAATATGATTTTTCAGCATATTTGATTTGAGGAGAAACATTTGTAAGAGGTTTTAATTCTGATTCAAATGGACTTCTGGACATGCGCCTCAGTTTGGAGCTTTTTTCCCCTCTTTCGGGTGGCAATTAAGATGCGTGACAGTAAAGTCAGTGTTGCACCTACATTACATCTTTAAAATGCAGAGCTGAAGCTTATTTTAGATGCTGTTTTCCAGAGCAACGTACAAGAAAACATGTACTGCACACTAGTAAAGCAGTTCGCAGAGCAAGACTCTACCATAACTGTGGTGAAGTTAGTATTCCAGTAAAGCCCTACTGGATCACATTCGTAAAGTAGTGGCCAAAAGTTTCGAGAATGACAGAAATAATTTTTTACAAAGAACTTCAAGGAAAGAGATTTAATTGTGAAGGTCTCAGGACACCCAAGGAATTAAGCGCCAGGACTCAGCAGGCCGGTGGGAGTGTATCTGATCACACAGGGAAGAAGATTCTGGAGGATGGCCTGGTGTCAGAAAGGGGCTGCAGAGAAGCCACTTCTCTCCAAGAAAAACAAGGACAGATTGATATTCTGCAAAAGGTACAGGGATTAGACTGCTGAGGACTTGGGTAAAGTCATTTTTCTGACAAAGACCCCTTCCAATTGTTTCCAATTGGAGAAGAAAAGGTGAGGCTACCATCAGTCCTGTGTCACGCCAACAGTAAAGCATCCTAGGTTCAAATGTGGGGAAGCTTCTCATCCACATTCTTTGCCTAAGAACACAAACCTGAATAAAGAACGCTACACCCTCCTAACTCTCCCAGCCATTCACCAGTTTGGTGAAGAACAATGGCTTTTCCAGCACAATGGAGCTCCGTGCCATAAGAAAAAGTAATAATTAAGTGGCTCTGGGGAAAAAAAAATTGATATTTTGGGTCCATGGCCAGAAACCAGAACTTATGGTCAATCCTCGAGATATGGACAAACAAAAACCCACAAATTCTGACAAACTCCAAGTGCTGATTATGCAAGAATGGTTTGCCATCAGTCAGGATTTGGCCCAGAAGTTGACTGACAGGATGCCGTGGCGAATTGCAGTGGTCTTGCAAATATTGACTCTCTGCATAAACTTGATGTAATTGTCAATAAAAAAATAAAATGCTTGTAATTACACCGACAAAAAGATCGACAAACACTGAAGCTGCAAACACTGTGAAATCAATATTGGGGTCATTCTCAAAATTTTTGGTCACGCCTGTACCAAATAATTTAAACAGGCATAAAAGCTGGGTTAAAGAAACTGCAGTGTGAACAAAGCTTTTGAAATCAAATCTAATAAGAACTACTATAAGCCCTTTCTCTACCCTCACCACATTCTCTACTATCACAATTTCCAAGCCTGCATGTGCGCACACACAAACACATGACAATCTGATTGTGCTGAGACTATGCTGTAACTTTGAAATGCAAAATAAAATACTAAAAAGAAAGAAAAAAGTATATACCCATGTCTTTCTTTACAATGTTGTAGAAAACCCCTCCTTGCTGAAACAGATGAGGCAACTTCTTGGCATACGACCACACATCTTCACCTGAGAGAGAACAGGACACATGGACATTATAAGAAAGCATACTGCATCTTAGGTGAAGAACTGTAGTCAGAGAGAAGAGCTGATGAAATGATGTGCTCATGGTAAAGGTTAAATATTAAATAGGAACATTATTTGTGCATAACTAATCTTTTATACTTCACAAACTTCAGTGTTTCTAAGAAATTTCCACTTGAAATGCTTCTCTGATGTAGAGATTGGATGCAAAGGTTTCAGCATCAAAGGTAAAATCACATTTTGTTGCAATTTAACATATTGGAGGGAAACAGAGACATTTTATTAAAGTGTGTTCACATAAATAAACTGATTTACGGACTCCAAGCCTGTGTATTCTGCATAAAAGTCCCTTGAACAATATTCAAACAAGCTGTGCAGGATGAGTCACATAATTTGATTGTAAACTCTGTATTTATGGCAAATAAAACACAGCCCTCTTACTCCCACTGTATTACTGTATTGCCGTTACGAGCTTCAAGCCAATCTAACATTCATTTACTGCACCTATGTTAAACAATAAATACCACGGCCTTTGGAGTCCGTGTGAATGAACAATGAACCCAGCTGTGTATGTTTTACAGTTAAAGGGCAATTAGCTCAGAGAACATGACGTGTGTATTAAGTATATACTACATGTGCAGTAATAACTGTACACTTAATATTCTGCCTAAACTATAAATACCATATTAACAGGTGAATATGAAGGTCTGTTTCTGGTGGGTGGAAGTGGACCATACCCATGAGAGTTGCTAGAAGACAGAGTGAGGACATCTCCAGGTCGATGTTGTCCTGCATCTCCCGACTGCTGGTCCTTCTAAGCCGGGGTTCTGTTAGGGTGTGAGTATGTGCATCTGATGTGTGTGTTTCAGGCCCGGTTTGTGTTTGCATGTCCGGGCCTTTCTCTTTAAGCACTTCCACAGTGATGCGGTCTCCGTGCTGCAGGGCCACAGGCAGGTCCTTCCGCTCAGGTGGTGGAGGTGGTAGCTCCCGAGGGGGGAACCCATGCCGGATGCACTGCTGATGGGGCGGCAGGTTGAGGGCCTGGGCGATACCAGCTTGCAGCTCTGCATAGGTGGTGTGGGCCTGCAACTGTAGCATCGCTTGCCGCCCATCACTTGTTGTCACGCGGATCTTCTTCTCACCGCTGGGGGGTGGGGCTTTAGTAGGCGTGGGTGGAGCTGAGGAAGAAGAGGACGAGGCTGGGGAGGTGGGGCGTGGCTCCGCGCTCTGGTCCTGCATGCGCAGGCGTTGTGTGCGTCTGCGTTGGGACAGAGCCGCCTGCTCGCTGATGCTGTGCTGCAGACTGCGTTCGGCTCGGCTCATTACTAACTCCTCCTTGTGCAGCGTGCGGCCCTTCTGACCCGTAAGGATGATCTTCGTGGGGGGGTTTGCGTCCGTCTCCACCACCTCTCCACTGCCTTGTCCTTGCACGTGAGCGCCCTCCATGGCCACAGGGTGGTACTCATCTGGGTTCTTCTTGGCCGTGTGATGTAGGATGGTGTTCACTACCTTCTGCACCAGAATCTCACTACCGAACTCTCCGGGGAAGTGCTTTGTGACGAGGCGCATTGCCACCTCATACACGTTGCTGTTCAGCACCGGCTCTGGCTCATACTGGAACCAGTAAACAGTCTCTCGGACGACACGCCCCCCCCACTCCAGCGTGATAGGAAACGCCTCTGGCAGGTTGTCATACTCCTTTCCCTCCCAGTAATGCTTAAAGCCGCATCCGCACTTCCCTCCCTGGGAGCGTGTAGCTGTACGGTCCCCATCCAAGTACACTACTGATCCGTCACCACGGATGTGCCGTACGGAGGTCCCGTGGCACCAGGTGCAGGTGGAGAGCGAGCTGAGTTTGTAGTCAGGCACCAGAGTGTCCCTCTCAGGGCAGTAGGAACATACCAAGTTGTTCAGGGGGAAGCTGTAGTTCTTGTCTCCCCGGAGATTTCCATGAGTGGATTTGGCCAGGTTATAGAGTTTCCCACCGGGCACCAACCACTCAGGGGGCACGTGGAGTTCAGACAGCGCATTACAAATAAGGCAGCGGTGCAGCCGATTTTCTTGCACTGATTTCTTCGCTGCTTCTGTCACCTCTTCAGGCTGGATACCGATCACCCCTGTACGGCGGTAAACATATTGATGAACATCAGCAACGAGTGCAGGGTGGATGCCATGCTTCTCCATAAAGACATCCTCCATGGCACCAACTAGGCGGAGCAGATATTTCTCCTGCAGGCTTCGGTCACCCCCAATTACGCATCCGCCACAGGGTTCCAGACTCACGTACCTGCGAATGAGCTCCTGTGGAACACCCCAAGCTTTGGGCAATAGTGCTGCAGGCAACTGGGGCAGTGGCATGCCCTTAATGCCCACCAAAGGGAGGTAGTGGTTCCTGCCCGAACTGCTCCAGGCGATGCAGATAGGCTTGTTGAGGGAGCCGTCCTTTCCTCTGCACTGCTCTTCGGGCACCAGGCCCGGCAGGAACGTGGCTGAGTAGTCTCCTGAGCTTCTCATGCCACTCAGAGAGTCCAGGAGGATTATGGGACGGTGCAGGACATTGGCCAACCCAAATATATGTATGTTTCTCAGGCCAAGAGGCACACCCTCTGGAGGAACGAATAAGGGGTCACATTCGTTGATTATGTCCTCCCACTCTGCTGTGTCAATGAAGTCCTGGAAGAGGGCCTTGTAGCGGTCCAGATTCTGCTTGAAGTTGAGTTTGAGGTTTTCTCTTAGGGCATGCCAGAAGAGTTCGCGCCCCACTAGTGCCCTGGACACGGCGTGGACCAGGCAGTGGCCATCTCCATCCACATGAACGGGGATGAGGCATTCTTTGTTGCTGTTGGCTTTCTTGACCTCCTCCAGAGTGTCATGGAGGTAGATGAGGCTGCCAGACCTGTCCTTACCATAGCCCACTGTGGAGACATGCTCCTGCTCGATGAGGAAGGCCCGGTCACCCAGCAGGGAGCAGTCAAAGATCTCACCCTGGTTCATGTCCCGCAGGAGCTGGGCTCTGCCCGTCTGTTTGTCCATCCCGTACCGGGTGAGGACAGGGGACAACAGCTTGCAGTGGTAGTTGGACAGTCCCATCACTTTCACCAGCTCCGTGCCCTTCTTCGGGGCACCAGTAACACCCAGTAAGGCATTTCTCAGCAAATTATGAAGGACAACGTCAGGATCAGTCACTTCTTCCACATTTAGAAGGTTCTTCTGCTCGTGTCTCTGTCCACACTCGGTGCACTCGATGCTAATCGAGCCGAAAGCAGGGAAAAATAGCTTCGCCTGGCACTTAGAATCGGGGCAGATACCTGATAAAACCCGCTTGTCCCTTTTCTTCGTTCCCTGCACTGTCGACATCGTGACTACTGACTTCTTAAGTGTCGTGTCAGTTTATAAAACCATTATAAATTCCACCCCGGTTTGTGTAATCCTCTGTTGTTATTTCTCCTCAGAGAGCAACACGGAAGACCCCACTGTCTGTGTTAGAACGCGCAACGCAAGCTGGGAATTGTAGTTCGCACTGAAGTTTGATGAGCTCAACAACAAAACATTTCCCCGCTTAACATACAAACATAGGCACAGCTACTATCGTTACTTTCTCCTTTTATTTTTAATGGCAGAGACTTACAAACAGCGAGAAGCAACCTAGTGCATTTATTTAACGGGAATACTTTTTTAAACTACAATAACCAGAATGCAAGGCGGCACGGAAGAGCGGCGCGGTCGCAGCACAACTGTCCATTGATCTGAAAGCCATTTTTGCCTGAATCTTACACAGGAAGTGTTTGTCCGCATGTTTTACGCATTTGCGGTTAATTTAAAGTGAGTTAAACTGTTTTTGACATTTGAAAAATAACAAAAGGAGAAAAAACAATGTTTGAGACAAAATACAACATGTGTGAAATGTCTAAAATATATTATATATAACACTATCTCAACATAATAAAATAAATAAAATTAATGCTAGCTTCGGAGGCTGATTGTAATCACAACAGAAGGCATCACACATGCAAATGAATTCAGGCCGACTGGTTAAAAAGTAGCAATAGCAGGGTAAGAACCCACAGAAATGTTACAGCACTGAAGTGAGGGTGGATAGAGAGAGACGGTAATGCTGTAGTTAGGATTACACTAACTGTACAGAACAAATACAGAAGAGAATCCCACAGCTTACATTTGCAGGCCCTCTACATCAATGCCTTCTTTTATTTGGGCAGAATTTCTTGCTAAACTATTTTAGATAAGTATTATAAATATTATAATAGTTCCTATTGAAATATCTCATTGTAAAAATGTATTTCAATGACAATATTCTTAAGATCCAGGTTTGAAGAATGCTGGGGTTCATTATCCTATTAAATACTGAAATAAATGTTTGTGTATATAAAACTAATGTAATTGCTTGATTAAGTGATACGTTTCTTTTTTCATGATCTGCACAGAGTGAAAGTCCTCTGTTTAAAGGCCCAACACATAATCAGGACCACGCCCTGGTTTTATTGTTTACATTGTGTAAAGTGCCTTAAGTGGCTTTCATGTAACTGCTTAATCCTTATTAGGGTCCTGGGTACCCGGAGCCTATCCCAGGGTCTACAGGGGTGAGGTAGGGACTCACAGGACACACACACACACACACCTGACTGCATGTTTTCGGTCTGTGGGAGAAACTTAAAGACCGCGGAGGAAACCCACATCACCACGAGCACACACACACACACACACACACACACACACACAAACCCAGATTCAAACCCCCAACCCAGGAGGCAACAGCGCTACCCACTGCGCCACCGTGGAGCTTGCTTTAACAGTAATATTTGTGTATCTGATCAAAGCAAAACGTTTTAATGTTAAAGTCTCCTCGGCCTCTCGCTCTCGCCTGAGTGTCTGACATTTAGGTTCTGTCCTTGGAGATCCTGTCGGATTAGTGAAGAGAGCTGCATGCTGGGAGAAAACAGAGGAGTTCAGAGAGAAAACATGAAAACCTACTTAACTGAACGTGAATCTTGAACACTTTCAGTGATTTATTTATTGATCTTTTGCCATCAGCACATTCAGTGCAACAGAAGGAAAGATAAAATATAAAAAAAAAATACAATTACAGAACCATATTTTAACAAAACACTTCAGTGGATGGTGTTCGTTTTTGTTTTGTTTTTTTAACAGTGAAGCTGGTGAGAGTGCCAGGTCCTCTAAAAAGAGCCAGGTCCTCATTACTGGGAACAGACACAACCCTGGGTGTTTGTTTAAGGCTATTAATGACCTTAAATAACTTCTGTTACTCCTAGCATTTATGTACTAAAGCCTCATAACTGCGATTTCTATCTAAACTGTTGGAGAAAGTCTCAGCAGTGCAGGTACTGGAGGTTGTTGGGGATGTTTAATATAATAATGTCTCTGTGCTGCAGACTCTATTGACTCTATTGTTTATGATCAGTGGATTATTGGGTGGGTGGGGAAATCAGGAACTGCACTGGCCCTTTCCCCTTATATTCATGCAATAGAACTAATTTACTAGTGCAGTGTGTATCTGGAGGGTTAAAGGCCTCTCCTTAAAAGTTTATACTGCAGTACTGTGGACAAGACATCTGTGGCAGTGTTCACGATAGGGAGGACGTAATCTTTAAAGAAGCCGCCGCTCTTCTCCTCCTTCGTTTTCTTAAGCTGGTTGATCTCCTGTTCCATCAGCATCACCTTCTCACTGAAGCCTTTCTCCTGGAGGTCTCTCTGCTCGGACAGTTTCCTCTCCATGGCTTTGTTCAGCTCCTCCAGCTCCAGCTTCTTCTCCTCCTGAAACTTCGTCTCCAACTGCTTCAGCCGCTCCTCATGGACCTCTTTCTCCACACTGATTGCTCGCTCCATCTCCATATGCTTCTCCTCTGCTGCTTTTTTCTGCTGCTCTATCAGAGCCCTTTTCTCTTTCTCCGCTGTACAGCATTACAGGAAGGAAGACAACAGGAGAAATAATAAATGAAAGGATATCTCCACTAAAAATCCTAATCCTAAAATCCTAAAAAAACCTAATACACTTCTTGCACCAGTGAAATCTAATGTAGTGTAATGTAGTGTAGTGTAAAGTAATGTAGTGTAGAGTAATGTGTAGTGTAGTGCAGTGGTTCTCAACCTTTTGCAAGCTGGGCCCCCCCTAAGCTGGTTCACCCACCTCAACGCCCCCCACCCCCAGAGAGGATGATTTGAAGTTGGGGAGCCAGTATCAACAATCGCTCGCATCCCCCAACCCCCCTCCCCCCGGGAAGGTTATTTGATTGTGTTACAGTTGGTGCACATATGTGGCATTTGCATTTAATTTGCATTTATTTTGCATTTAGCGTTTTTTTTAATTGCGGTCCGGTAGCCCACTCGCGCCCCCCAACCACCGGTTGAGAACCACTGTCTTAAAACACCATGGATCACACTGAATCTTTGCTAATTGATCTTACTCATTTTTTTTTTGCATTGGAAGGTTTCTAATAATATATTTAGAAATACAAGTAAGACAGTAGCGACACTAATGTAAAAATACCTTTAATTTAAATACCTTTAAATTGCCTTTAATTATATTGATGTTACAATGCTTATCTTTGTGAGGTCACTCCTGAGAAATGATTTTACACAAGATTTGGTTAAAATCTCCTTGTTTTATTGTTTAAAAAACAAAGTGCACTGCATAAATACATGACTGCAGATGGAGAAGAGCTGAGCAGTTTTAGGAGTGAATCTCAGAACTGCATCACCCAGTAAGGTCTTATAGAACTGCAGCTCTTTAGCTTTCTAAGTCTATGTTTAAGGTGTTTCAGGTGTAATTTATGTAAAACTCTGAAAAAGGGGTTATGGGACCAAATGTTTATTTTCTGCCTGTAGCCAGTTTTTTTTTTCCATAGCTTTATTAGTAATAGTAATAGTGATGCACCTGTGGTGGATTAACTTAGAGTATGGCACCCACACACATAGTACACTATATCAGTGGTCCCCAACCTTTACTTCATCACGGACCGGTTTAATATCAGAAACTATTTTCACAGCCTGGCCTTTAAGGAGTGGCAGATAAATATACGTATTTATACAAATAAAGGATACGCATAAAAATGGGGATGTTTTAAAAATATAATAATGGGGTATCTTTAAAATATAATAAAAACATAAATCCAATGTGTACTCGCAGCTTTATTAACAGCATTTTCATAACAACGAGCCGACAACAGAACACAGGTAACATCCACAGCCCGCGGACAGGTACCACATGACCCACGGCCCGGGGGTCGTCCATATAGTGCCACTGCACTATATGGACAATAGTTTTAATAAAGCATCTGTCTACACTGCATGGACAAAAGTATTGGGACACCATTGTTTTTCAGGGTTTGGGCTAGACCCCTTACCTCCAGTGAAGGGCTTAATCTTAATGCTTTAGCATACTAAGACATTTTGGATAGCACAATGCTTCCAACTCCGTGAACACAGTTTGGGGAAGAAGCTTTTCTATTCCAGCATGACTGTGCCCCAGTGCAGACTTTCTTGTCCAACATCAGGGTCTGACCTCATAAATGCTCCACAGAATGAATTGACACAAATTCCCACAGAAACTAAATCTTGTGGAAAGCCATCCAAGAAGAGTGGAAGCTGTTATAGCTGCAAAGGAGGGACCAGCACAATAGTGTAATGGCCAAGCATCACAATACCTTTGTCCATATAGTGTATATATTTGGGGTGTTATTATTTTTCAAACAGTCATTGTTGTAAGTTGCTGCTGTGCTAAAACTGAGCAGTGATACGGTACATGATATTGCATCATGTTTTAATTTCTCAATCTTTGCATCTTTGGTAATTCGTAGGACTTTTACAATTAAAAGTCCTATGGGTCCAATTGAAAATCAAATACCTCCACTCTTTTTCTAGGGAGCGCCGAGAGCAGGAGCTTCATGAACTGTACTGTAAAGCCTCGAGTCCAGAAGAGAAGGCGTCCGTGTTACAGCGCTACGCTCTTCGCTTCACTATCAGTGATGCTATACTAGAGAAACTGCAACTCCCAAAACTCCCTTCTGCTACGACAGTGACACCCACGTCATCGCCACCTCAACCCAGGTCACAGGCCACAAGCGCACTGAATGAAAAAGCAGAAACTCCAGCGCCTCTGCCATCCACCCAAACGCAACCCACCATCCAACCGCACCTGCAGATTTCTCAAAGTTCAACATACAGTCGACCCAAAACCCCAGAGCTGTCCCCCACCCGTGGGAAAACCCCAGAAGTCCCACTTTCGCCCGCCCGGATACCCCCTCCACCCTCCAAGCCTGTGCCACTGCTGACCCCAAAGCCTTATAGCCAGCCCAAACTCCATCAAACTTCTTACAAGTCTCTTAAAGTAAGTCAGTTACTTGATTTACATGAAAAGTTATTTAGAGGGGGTCCTTGAGTTACAACACTGTTCCGTTCTGACCCAAATTTTGGTGTAAGTCGAAACAAACCCTAGCCTAAATCCTAACACAGTGAAATACATAAAAATACAACTAAGCCACAGAAACAGGAAAAGAACAAGCATATACTGCACTTCTACACTGCACTGTAGTAACAAAAAAAAGAGACAAAGAATGAGTATAAATACACTTTTAACAGTCTGAAAACAGTAAGCGTAAAGTTGGCGCCAGCTCCCTTACTCATATGTATTTTTCTGCTGTGCGCAACCAATCTAGTTTGCCCAGGTAGAAATCCTCACCTCTCAATACTTTGAAAGTTTTATGGGAGTCAGCGTCGTAACGTCGTATGCCGAGGACCCCCTGTACACTTGCATGACCACAATACAACAGAATGATAGGCTAACAATACATCTGATTCAATTTTGCTTTGTAGTATTATGATATTTTTGATTATGCTATATTACATCACGCCATGCTTTTTTTGAGCTTCTTGTATATTTCATCTGTGTTTAAAGAACTGAATATTTAGCACAACTCTGATTAGATTTTTTAATCATACATCCCATATCAGTGCAGCACTGATACCCATCGATATCAACCAGCCATCTCTAATCATGATGCCAATGTATCGTGGCACACATGATGTTTTGTTGACTGGATAAAAGTACACAAACACATTTTATTTTACAATTTTTATATAGTGAAAAATTAAACATTTTGCAAAAGGTATGCAGTTTTTATTATATTTTAATGTTATGTTCACTAGCATTAAAATATGGGTCCAAACATTTGTAGATTCATGCCATACCTCATCCGTGTACAGACTGATGCACTGGCTGGAGGTGTTCACTGACTTAACCAGTTCACTGATATGGAATGTGTGTGTTTTGCCTTAGACTGATGGATTGATGCGTGTAAATGGAGAGCATGGTGCAGAAGAGAAAAGCGAGACTCCGGTATCACCAGTCCGACCTGTCTCCTTCTCTCCGACGCCACCAAAACCAGCAACCAAAAGTCTTCAGCAGGAGCCAGAAATCTCACCAGCACGTGAGACCACATCACAAGAGCACACTCAGACTGCATCTACCGCCTCCAGCCAGGAGACGGAAAAGATCAAGGAAGAGAAAGAGAGTCTTAGCAGTCCTCAGGAGAAAAGTAAAGAGGAGGAAGCTTCCACGATGCTCCCACATTCAGAAGTGATAGGTTTGCAGCTTTGTGTTATTTTCGCATTTGGGTTAAAGTAGTTGACTTTTTACATTTTGCACCTGACCCTAAACAGATAAGCCAAGATGGTCAGTGTTTAGGTATGATGCTTTAATTTTGCATTGTTCACTTTATACTTACTAAATACATCTCCAAGAATACTTCATACTTATAGTATACTTACTATATACACTACCGGTCCAAAGAACTACCTTAGAAAAAAGAACAAGACGGAAAGCTGGTCTCTAGACTGGTATCAGAAGTATCTAGACTTAAAACCCATTGAGCTGCTTTAGGATGAACTGGACAGAAGAGTGAAAGCAGAGCAGCTTATAAGAGCTGCACACTTATGGGA
>JBBPDE010000040.1:23956293-23974569 GCA_037974605.1 Nannopetersius ansorgii | reverse complement strand
CAGATAGGACTTTTTAGGCTAAGATAGGAGCTCTCTGAGAGAATTCTAAGAAGCTTTGTGAATACGGGCCCTGATCTGTAATATAAAGAGCACCTTTCTTAGGAGAGGATATGCGTTTCTGTTTTGATTTGCGATGCCCTTCTGTGTTTTCCTGAGTCTTGTCTGTGTGGAAGCTGGGAGCTTGTTTCAGTAGCTTTTGTATTCCTTTTGGTGTGGTTGCCATTGGGGGTGAAACCTGTGTCCTGGATGTGGCTCCCTGACCCTGAGTAAGTGCGATTCCTGAACTGGGAGTAGCTGTTCCATTAGCTGAAGAAAACATGTGACGAGGGGAAGCTGGAGTTAGCTTTGGAAATGAACTAATGTCTGTTCTGGAGGCCGTTGGATTCGTCAGGTCCATCGAGCTTCCTTGCCTGCCTCCTGTAGCTCCGCCGCCTGCTACGGGGGTATCTTGAACATCCATGCCTGTCTCTTGATGTGCTGTGCCAATATGGAAGTTCAGCTCATCGTAGGTAACACCTGACAGCAAACAAAACGGACAGCTCATCTTATTTTCCAGGTGGCTCAGGAGCAGATGAGATCTCATGTCCGAATCGGACGCAAGCTCTTCACAGCAGATGTCGCAAACAGGCATGGCGGGACACCTTCTGCCAATGGAGCAAACACCAACAGGTGGGTATTCACAAAGCGTCACAAAATGAGAGAACAAGCTCAGTTACCAAGAGGTTAATGGAAAGAGGATAATATTACAAAATTATAGTTAGAATATAGTACAATCACAGATGCCCAAACAGCAATATTTCATACATTTAATGAATTTTAGTGCATACTGAGCACACTAGTTGATTAATACATAATAGGGACCAGTATCCAAGACAGAACATCCAAAATAGAAAAAAGGAAAGTACCGATTTTAGCCTGCACTGTAATTTTGAAGACAGGTCACATAACAGAATTGCATCTATTGCGCCTTAACTCTGCACCAACTACAGAGCTACAGATCTACAGATCTTCAATTTGCTGTTTTGATTGTGCATTAGGTCTGGTTTAGAACGAGTATCATTTGGTTCATGACCCGTGTGTGTGTGTGTGTGTGTGTGTATGGTTTTTTTTCCTTAATGAGGGAATTGTTTTTTTTATATATATAAATTGACTTCAATAAAAGGCTGTATTTTCTTCCTTTTTCAGCGTGAAAAGAAGCTACTTTGCCAAAAGGTGCATTTTTTCTAAGCCTGTGTGCCAATCATTATGACATGTAATATGGCTTCATAAATTTTCAAACATTGCAAATAGAACATGTCAACTAGGCTGTCAGTTAGCATGATGAAAAGCATCTCATTCCCTCGAAGGTTGTCAAGGTAAGCTACACAATCAGACAGGCGACAAAAATATGTCAAAATATAGCATTCAAAACAACTGTGTGCATGAATAAACGACTTTATTAGGACCACCAAAATCTGACAGTGTGCTCGTATTATTAGCATCTATTACTAGTTTACAATGTGCACCAAAGAACAAACATACGAGCGGAATTCCTAGACATTTCAAATCAAATCAAATTCACACCATGTCCTACAGCGCATGCGCTCAAAGCCACCGGTATGAAGCTCTCTCTATACAGACCTTTTTGGGGACATTCCTCTAAAACTGTGGCCACCTACAAAACATTTAATCTCTTAACGTAACGAAACGCTCAGTACAAACGTCACAAATGTGGTCCCAGTGCCGAACAGCAAAACATTTATTTATTTTAATGCGATATAATAACTGACCCCATCGGTTGCTAATCTCTTTACATTCCTCTGCAAAAAAAGCAATTGATAGCGAGATGTTTCAACAAACCTCCCGTGTGTCAGTGTCAAAAAAGTGTAAAACACTTACTATGTCGACCAGAAGGCTGAGCTCGGAGTTGGTTTCTGTTTTCCAGAAAGAAAACACTTTAATTCTCGTTTTCGATTCTGGAACAGCCACAGGGAGGTGGGAGGAAGCCGCGCAGGAAGTGACGCGCTCTTCGAACGTAACCTGTGGACGCCATATTGCCTCCTCAGCCGGAGTGAAGCAGGAGAGAGGACGCGAAAAACGAGTAATAACACGAAACAACGCAACGAGACGCGCACGACTGTTGGCTCAAGGTGGACAGGTGGGTCCTGGCAGGTTTCTGATGCCGGTTTTTAGGTTGGTAATGGGTGTTTTAGGGGTTTATTCTCTCTGTGAATGGGCAGCAGAGCCTCCGTGACGTAGCGAGCAAAGCGGGCATGTCTGGGGTTGCGAAACAGGAGCAGAAAATGCAGGCACATCTGACTTTATCTGCAGATTTAACACACTTGCATCTAACATATGTCCTGCGTTGGGCGTTTTTCCTCTCCCTGTTGTCTCCCAGATCCTCCTGGTTTGGGGCATTCTGGTGAAAAACCTGGCTGCCCCACCTACTGGTTGACCAGCTGTGGGTGGCCAGCTTGGCTTCAATAATAAACCCTTGGTTTGGTTTCAGTGTTCCCTGGCAAATAATAAATCCACTAAACCGATTTCCAGTTGTAGATCAAGCCTAAACGCGGACAAGAATGGTTTCTGAAGGATGCTTACTGTTGTTGAAAGAGTTTAGTCCAGGAATGTTTTTTTGATGAAAGACTTGGCTGACCCACCTACTTCTACTACAGCTGTTGGTGACCAGCTTGGGTTTAGTAATAAACCCTCTAAACCGACCTAGATTAACACGGACTAAAATGGTTCCTGAAAGATGCCTTTCATTGTTCAAAGATTTTAGTCCCGAAATGGTCTTACAGCTGTTGGTGGACTGTTTGGTTTCAGTGCTTTTTGACAAATAATCAATCCATGGTAACAGATTTCCAGATCTAGGTTTAGCCTAAACACAGTCTAAAATTGGATTTGAAGGATGCTTATTGTTGTTGAAGGAGTTCAGTCCAGGAATGTTTTTTTTGGTGAAAAACTTAGCTAACCAGTTGTTGATGGCCTACTGCTTGAAAACCGATTACCAGATCTAGATTAAACCTAAACACAGGATAAACATATTGATCCTGGAGAAAATTGCTTAATTTGGTCCTGAATGATGCTTATTATTGTTGGAGGGCTTTAATCCAGGGGGGTATTCCTTGAAACAGGATTAAGGGAAAGTCTGTCTTGTTTCAAGGGAACATAAGTCAGACTTTCCCTTAATCCTGTGTCATGGAATACCCCCCAGAAATTGTCTTTAGGTGAAAAACGTGGCTGCCCAACCTACTGACTAATCATCTGTCTGTGGCCAGCTTGTGTTTTTGAAAGATGCTTATTGCTGTTGAAGGGGTTTAATGCAGGACTGGTTTTACAAACTAACCAGCTGTTGATGGCCAGCTTGCTTTCAATAATAAACCCTCTAAACCAATTTCCAGATCTAGATAAAGCATAAACATGGACTACTATAGATTCTGAAGGTTGCTTTCTGTTTAAGGGTTTTAGTCCAGGAATGGTCTTAATCCATGTCTGGGCGATCAACCCTTAATGTTTCCGCTAATCAGCACTCCTGGGTTATTAGGCTAACCCTAATCCATTTTTTTTACCCATAACTTTTCAATATTTTTCTCTCTTTAAATGCAAGCAAAGTTGGTGTGAAGTCAAGAAGAAACTTGTAATGTTCGAATGGAACCAGACATCTGCAATGTTTAATGCCTGTAAAAGTTTATTGATGTGTAGTTTCAAAAGAAGGGTTTAAGCATTTAAAATAATGCCATTGGTTGTAATGCTGCTGGTGAGATTGGTCATTGAAGCGATACTGAGCTGCCTGGCCTTGTGTTTTGTTGTTGCCTGGTGCAGATCCAGTCCACTAGATCAACACTGTGTTTTCTATCAGGTGTTCAACACATCAGCTGATGAAGTGAGAGGAGGGAAACACTGTGTTGTTGTGGCCCTTCAGGGCAGAATTTGAATAAACAGACTGTGTTACACAGAGCTGGGTACAGTTCCAGACCACAACACTGTTAGGTTTGGTGGTTTCTAGCAGTCAGATGTGTTGGAGGAAGGTTAATGCTGAGCATCACCTGCTTTTTTGGTCATGCAATTCTTGTAGCTTCACTATTGACATGTGAAAATAGTTTTTTTCCTTCTCCAGTTGAGAAGTCTCTGGAATAGCGTGTAGCCAATAGTGGTTAGATGGTTTTGTTCTTGCTTTGCTTTACATTACATTACATTAATTTGGCAGAAGCTTTTATCCACATCTACTTACAGGTTGCTCTGAGAACCAGAGGAGCAATCTAAGTGCTGAAATGTTTATGTAAGCATAGTGCAAGAAGATTGCATTAAGAGAGGAGATGCTCTCTGAACGGATAGCGAGGGATTCTGCTTCACTGGCCGCCTTTGGCAGCTCATTCCACTTGCTGAGAACCTTAAATGAGAAGAGTCTGGACTGGGTTTTCCTTGTGCGTAGGGATGGCAGAGCCAGACAGTGTTTCTTGGAGGAGCAGAGGGATTGAGCATAAGGCTGAATGATAGGATTAGGGTAGCCGGGTGCAGACCCTAATGTCACTCTGTAGGCGGGAGTTAGTGACTTGAGCTTCTACTGAGTTGCCATGTCTGAAGCAGTACCCAGTGGATAGAATTCACAGATTTGCATTGATACAGAATAATCATGCATGATGATGATGGTGTGGATTAGACTGTATGCAGGCCCGTGTATATTTTTGCCTGTTTTTTCCCCATCTAAGCTCCAACGATATTTGGGTAAGTTTATGTAGTGAGTTTTTGTTTCATGACCCCAAAGTACTGAAAAAGCCTGTTTTATTTACTGTGCCTTTAAGACTGTGTGATTATATGTGGATTTTGCTTTGGCATGCCGAGTTGCCACTGAGAAATGTTACTAGTGAAAACACTATATGTATTAAACAATACCTGTTATTTGACCAGGGCGCTCAAACTAACTTACATGCATATGAATGTGAATGGCCATGTTCTTCTTGGCTTTGCTTTATTGTTAAGAAACAGTCTAGACTGCAATACTCCTTTTAACTTCAACTGAATAGGTGTTTAAAATCTAACTGCTTTTCCTCTCTGATGGCAGACGACAGAATGGCGAGCCCAGGAAAAGATAGCTATCGAATGAAAAGCTACAAGAATAAGGCCCTGAACCCTCAGGAGATGAGAAGACGAAGGGAGGAAGAGGGGATTCAGCTGAGGAAACAGAAGAGAGAAGAACAGGTAGGCATTTTAACATCCTGAACATCTGTCGAAGGAGCAAAACATGGGCAGTCTGGGGACTTATGCCTTCTGCAAACATTGAATAACACAAAATATGCTTCAATAAATAATAGAATTTCTGCCTAGAAATGTGGATTAAAGTATGTCACTGTTTAACGCAAAAACATTTGCTTTACAGACTTTTTTTTTCTTACTACTCTAATGATATTGCTTATTTCGTTTATATCAGCGCAAAGCTATCAGTGCTGTATGTCCCACTGGGCTGATTCTCAAATGGCTCCTTGCTCTCCACACAGAAATGAAAATGCTGGCTCCTGCATCCACACAGTGACTAATATGTCCAACAAAGAACCATTTGTGCACATTCAGCCACATGTGCACAATTCCAACGTTGGGTTGGAAGCCAGAATTTTACTTACATAGCACATTATATAGAGCTTTATACTCCGTAAAGCAGCACTGACTAAAACAATATTTGCAATCATTACTTTTTATATTGGTTTTGCTGCGAGTCAGCTATATTTCAGTCTGTTCAACTGGGTTCTGTGAGTTCACGTGATGGCCCATATAAGTGACATAATAGTGAAATATAATTCCTCTAACAGCTCAGTGTTTCTCATATGGAAGTCCCCTGAGTTTGTGTCGAAGCTTGAGGTGTCAGACGTCATTCTGAGCTTTGTATGGTGTTCGTATGTCATGTAGAACCAAAGTTACTGCAATTTTAAAAACATAATAACCGGTAGTTTTCAAAAGTGAAGTCACACATGGGATGACCATAAAGAACCAAGTTTATTTTATTGTAGGTTGCAAAGGGAGGGGGTCCAGAGAGTGACCAAGTGTGTGGGAGAACAAACACCGGATTTAGACTGTTTTGCACTGTTTTTATTTGTTGGAATTCGATTTTACTAAAGTGGGCAGGTTGACTTCTGCTTCATCAGAATCCGCTAAAGTTTTGGGAAGCATTCTTTAAAAATGTTAAAATACGAGACTGTTTTGTTGAGTCTGTGTAAAATGTGAATAAAAATGTCAATACTTTACCCCAGCTGTTCAAGAGGAGGAATGTGTGTGTGCCACCGGGTGACGAGTCCATGCTGGAGTGCCCAATTCAGGATCCCGACGTCAGTTCCACCGTCCCTATATCTGGAGTAAGTGTGTTACTTGAGGTCTCAGTGTTACACTTCATTTAAAGTTCTGTAGCAGTGTCATAAGTCTACATTCTCAACATACTGGTAGTGATGCTGATGCATATATTAATTTCTCTAACTTCACATATAATATCACAGTTAGAACTATGACACTGCTTAAGTAATTAATTAAGTTGTTGCGATCAGTAAAAACCTTAGATGATATTGTTTTAGAAGTATTGAGAAAGTGTTTTTGAATCTGTGGAAAGCTCTGCATCGTTTTCAGTCTTCTGTCTTGTTTTTTAAAGCAGTTATTCACTTATTATTTAAAACAATCACAAAAGAAAGTGGAAGATTGTCAGCCCTACTGTGCTATACATATAATGATATTATAGCCCTCTGAAATGGCTGCAAGACTATCGGACCAGCCGCATTCAGGTCTTCATGTTGGCGTGCTTTCATTGCAGGAAGGAGTTATAACTCAAGACATGGTACAGATGATCTTCTCTGAAGACCCCGACCAGCAGCTAGTAGCGACCCAGAAATTCAGGAAATTGCTCTCCAAAGGTTCAGACTCATTTTTCTAGCATTCATGTTGTAATTTTTGTCACAGGTGTGTTCAAACAGCTGACACAAACTTATGATTTCCCCACAGAGCCCAATCCACCTATTGACGAGGTGATCCTGACTCCAGGTGTCGTCAGCAGGTTTGTGGAGTTCCTGAAGAGGAGCGACAACTGCACCCTCCAGGTGAGCGTTCTGTGAACAGTCTAGTTTGTATTGCATTGCTGGTTAAAGCAGTCACTGGTATCAGTGTTCGTATATTTGAGTGAAGATTTCATTTGAAGCAAACTTTGCGTTTTAAGTTGTACGTTTACATTGTCGCGTACAGAACCATGTGTTGTGTACATTGTGATCTGTGCTTTTCTGAATACATCATAGGTTTCATCAGTACTTTTACAATTGCATATGTCATGAAAAAGGCAAGAAGAGATAAAGGCCAGTTAATATAGTTGTTAATTTATTGTTACTAAGTGTTATATCTCTTATTTTGTCAAGTTGTTTATTGTATGTTTTGAAAACGGGACATTATTGCTTTGTTTTGACTTCAAACTTCAGCAGAACTCATTAGTTATTTCTAGCTACTCATATTTCTTATATATTCCGGTCATGATGCCATATTTTTCCCACCTTTACTATATACATGTATATAAAAATGCAGTGAAACACAGATGCCATAGCTTTGGCATAATTTTAATTTGTATATAAATCACACTGACTAGAATAAAATAAAAGCTGATGGTTTGTTTTGGGCTGTGGACAGTTTGAGGCTGCCTGGGCACTGACCAACATCGCTTCAGGAACGTTCCTGCACACTAAGGTGGTGATAGAGACGGGAGCCGTGCCCATTTTCATCGAGCTGCTCAACTCAGAGTACGAAGATGTGCAAGAGCAGGTGACCTACAGCTTTTTGGCAGTAGCTAGTTTACCTTTACCCTCAAACATTTTCCTCCGTTTCGTGCAGTTGTTTAATATAGTTTAGTTTTTATTATTATAAATGTTGTGTATTTAAAGATATGTGCCTTCCCTTATGTCTTTATATTTTGCTTTGAATAATCTTGTTGGTGCAAAAATACTGTTTTATTTCTGTCAAATTGTCATATTACTGGGATATTGAGTAGATTCCGTTGAAGAAATGGGAAGAAATATTCTACTACAACAGGAGGCAAGGTGCCTAAAGATTCAAGGTGCCTTCCAGTTACTCAGCATTCTGCACCCCCACCGGATCAGGCCTTAAGTTAGATGTACTTTATGTTTTGAATTGTTCATACATGGGTCACAGAGTGGCTTAACAAACAAAAACATTTTGAAAATGAGTATTTTTGTGCAAGACTGCATTAAAAATACAAAAGTCTGGATCAAGGCTTTTGCATAGTGCTGTATGTCTAATGGTTTTGTGTGAAAAGTGGTGGTGGTATTAATTCAGAATTAATTTGAACTGAATTAATTTGTTTATTCCTCTTGTTACACTGAGCATGTTCATGACAAAATAATTTCCCTTGGGATCAGTAAAGTTCTTTCTTATCTTCTCTGCTTATGGTTGTAAAAGACAGTGAAAAGACAAGTCTGGAAGCCTGTAGAGTGTGTTTGATTGGTTTAAAGTTACTGTGTTAATGAGGTGTCTGGTTTTGCAGGCTGTGTGGGCTTTAGGTAACATTGCTGGAGACAATGCAGAGTGTAGAGATTTTGTCCTGAACTGCGGTATCCTGCCATCCCTGCAGCAGTGAGTATTATGTGGTCTTACAAAAGGGTTGATTTTAAATCTCTGTTTTCACAACAGTAAGATTAGAATTGTTTATGAAAATATCCCATTTTAAACTTCACCTTGTGATTATTTTGCTACAAGATAGTAATTACACACTGGTAATTGTTTAAGACATCTTGTTATTTTGGATCCACTGCCATTTTCAGACCAACCAGTGGCACTTTTTCTTTAAACCCCTATTTACACTTAGCATGAGTGTCTCATACTGTATGTGTGTTTGTGTTTGTGTTTGTTTGTGTGTGTTTGTAGGTTACTTGCAAAATCGAACCGTCTCACCACAACCCGTAATGCCGTGTGGGCGCTTTCTAATCTGTGCAGAGGCAAAAACCCTCCTCCAGACTTTGCTAAGGTAAGTAAATTCATCTGTTTCAGCCTTTCAGGTTTGTGCTGTTTTATGTTTGCAAATGCCCTGGCAAACCAATCTTTACCTCCTCCATTTCCTCATTGTGATTTTTAGACCATTTGTCACCAAAGCTGTTTTCTTTCTGTAATAAAGGGTAAAGGGGGATTTTGGCCGACGCTCTTATGCAGAGTGACTCCAGAGTCCCCCTGGAGCAACTAAGGGTTAAGTGTCTTGCTCAAGAACACAGTGGTAGAAAATGGGGGGTTGAATCTGCAATTTTTGTGGCCATTGGGTTCACAGGCAAGTGTTTTAGGCGCTAGGCCACTACCACCCTGCAAGCTGATTACAGTGATCATGAGTGGTTTCACACATACCTGCTTAGAGTAGATAGAGTGTCACACAGGCTGAATGACAGACACAGCATTGTGTCCCAGCATATTGAGTTGTGGCCATGAAAACAAAACATTACAAACATCAAAATGCAAATTAGTCAAGTCTGTAGCCCTTTAGACTAAATACAAGGCCAAATGTATTTTATGCATACATATAGATCTTAAGCTAATTTTCCAATGGCAAGTCAGAGTAAACACATGGCCTGTGCAGTTGCAGTCACAGCTTCTCATCACACTGTAGACTTATGTGTGAAACAGGAAAACACAAACATGCAGAGCATGTTCAATCCTCTACCAGGGTCTAGAGCTGCTGAAGTAGCTCTTTAAAAAGGAGAAACAGTGCTGTGAAAGTGTGTTGGATTTTTGGATTTTTGCAATATCGTCATACTTTATTGGTTCAGATTTTTAAAGGCCACCTCAGTAACCAAAATAACCAAAAACAAAATGTAAGGAAAAGGTTATTTAACAGTAGCTTCTTAAAGTTAATTTTCTCTTCATCAATCAACACCATGATAAATGGGTTTAGATCAGGTTTAGTCCAGACACAACTAGTTACTTTTCTTTGTCACACAAGTAATGGCATTTATAGACATTCTTTTAATAAATGAAATGATCTTCCATTTTGTGTTTACTCAGGTTGTCTGTCTTATTTTGCGTTTTTCATTACATTACAGAATTAAATTGTGTGTATATAAAATGTTTGTATTTAATATTTGTGTGTATAATTATTTATACATATTTTCTGTAAAGTATTAATGGTAAGTGTGTATAAATATTTGTTGAAATTATTCATATTATGTTTGTTGTTTTTGAGGCATGGTACACACTCTTCCACTCTGTGTGTTCTGTTTCAGGTATCTCCGTGCCTGAGTGTTCTGTCCAGGCTGCTGTTCAGCAGTGATGCAGATGTGTTGGCGGACGCGTGCTGGGCGCTGTCCTACCTGTCTGACGGTCCGAATGACAAAATACAGGCCGTCATTGACTCAGGAGTGTGCAGGAGACTGGTAGAGCTGCTCATGTGAGACACTATAAAACATACACAAACACACACACGTACTAGAGCTTAAGGATCTCACGAGCTGATGCTGAAATATGACAAATATAGCTAATCATCAATCGCCAGTATACTCCCAATGACAAAGAGCTTAAACAAAATAGAGTCTCTCAGTTTGTACTGCAGGTTTTGCTTTGTCTGCTGACCAGCGCGTGTCCTCAGAGGGTACATGTTGCGGCATGTTGGTTTAGTTTTGCATTCTTTTTTGCTTGTTTCGACCACCATCTAATTGAAAAAAATGGTTGTTGTAAATGCTTTCAGTTTCTGGCAGACGAACAAAATATCTTATATTCTAGTGTATATTGTAAGTATATTTTATATTGTAGTGTATACTGTATAAGTATATTTGATATTACACTTCCACAAGTGCAAAGGGAGCTGTTGGATATTACTGTCAGTTATATAGACATATTGCAGTTTGTGTACTATATTTGTAATTTGGGTGTTTTCCCCTAACCATGACAGCCCGACACACACTTAACACTGACTGCCAGACTAAGCCTATGCATGGATTATTTTTCAATGGAAAAATAGCATTCAGAATGTGTTGTATAGGAATTGACTTAATCCCTTAACTGTTTTTTTTAATGCTATAATATGATTTACAGTGTTAATCTGTAGACCCACTTAGAGTCTTTATTAGGACCTTATCAACAGTGTTGCCAGGTTTTAAGTGGGGGAACATATGCATTTTTTTCTGAACTGCAAGAAGAAGGGTCAGGAAATAAACATCACAGCCACCATGTACTCACCATCTGTCCTGCTGTGTTCAGCATTCAAGCCTCAAACCAGAAAAATATTCGGTGCTGGTGTGCTGAATCATTCAAGCCAGGCTCTAACCATTTCTCCTGTGCATCTCTCTCTCTCTTAGGCACAGTGATTATAAGGTGGTGTCTCCTGCTCTGAGGGCGGTGGGTAACATTGTGACGGGAGACGATATTCAGACCCAGGTACGGAATCTTCGATTTTAACTGAATGTGTCTCTGACCCTGATTCAGTGAGTATAGGATTGCAGTAAATAAGATGCAAGATAGGAACCACACACACACACACACACACACACACACACACACACACACATATTTATTATGAACTGCTGCTGTCCTTTAGTTGATCTTTTGCAAATATAAAGCACACAATTACATTTCAGTATTATTGCTTTCCACCCGACTGCTGAGGCATAATGTGCACACATTTGTATAGTTTTTATATTAAGGTGGTGCAGACTTGTCAGTGTGGTTTAGTCTGGAATTTTAAAAGGGGAAACAATAAATTAAGTCTAGAGTGTAATGAAGCAACAATATCTGTTACCGTTAAGCCTACTTCCTCCCTTTTTTTCCTTTTTTAATAAACGAGCGCACGTCACTGCACAGTTTTAAGGCAGTGTGTACACCATAAGCTTATATGCATGCCATAGTAAGAGAAGGTGCGTAGCAGGGAGCCAGGTTTCCCTTAAAACAGCAAGTGTAGAACGGGCAAATGGATAAATGCAAATTCAGTGAGAGATGGTTGGAAGATGAGAAGCACCAAGGGCATGACCATACCAAGACATTTTATGTTAGAGCTGTTGCTCTAATAAATACAGTTTGTGCCTTGTTGAAAGCAACTAAATTCTAGTGTTTATTTAATTAATTCATTAATTTATTTATTTTGCTGCAGTGATGGTCTTAATTTTTCTTCTTCGAGATCCTGAAACGGTTTTAAGTCCTTTAATTTGCATATCAAAAATGTGCAGATACCCTGTGAACCATATCCACAAGTTAAACTTAATGCTAGTTGAGCATAGTCTCTGTGTTGTATTTTTACCGAAGGGATTAGGGTTGTTGGGTGACTTTTGTTAGCCTTTTTGCTTCAGGTCTAAATTAAAGAAACAATCTTTGAATGCCAAACATGGCAGATCAATTGCATCTGTGGGGAAAATGTGTAAAAACTGCCCAAGTATTCCTTTAAGCAAATGAAACGTTTCAAAATAAATCCAAAGTTTATATGTAATATTAGTTGCATATAAACTTCAGATATTAATTCTATATTATTCGTATGTACTCGTATTATAGGTCATTCTGAACTGCTCAGCGTTGCCCTGCCTGCTTCACCTGCTCAGCAGCCCTAAAGAGTCCATAAAGAAGGAGGCATGCTGGACAGTGTCTAATATCACTGCTGGAAACAGAGCACAGATACAGGTACATGAACACAGCACCCACATGTAGACCCCACAGTATGATCCCACACAAACATGCCTTTGGAGCAACTGCAGAAAAGTACCACAGCGTAAAGGATTTGATCCTTCAGTGTTTCAACAAAAGTGCTTTATTTTATCTTTTTATATTTTTCTTTATAAAAAAAAAACATCCATATTAAGACTTTATTTGCCCCATAATAATGACATAATACACATATTACTATGGGTTATATGTATTGTTGCACCCTGACTATGTAGACATGTTTACAAACTTGTATATGCCAGTATCTACAATGCAAATTGTTGTCATTTGAACTAAACTAAACAATTCAGGAAATACATATGTAAATCTAAACGTTCCCCCATGTGAATTTTGAGGCATGGTTATAGAGTGTAAATGTTCTATGTATTCATTCCAATTCATTAATTAATTCATTTATATTTGCAGACAGTCATTGACGCCAACATCTTCCCCGTGCTGATTGAGATCCTGCAGAAAGCCGAGTTCCGCACTAGAAAGGAGGCAGCGTGGGCAATAACAAACGCCACCAGTGGGGGCACTCCAGAGCAGATGAGGTTCCTTCAGCTTTTTTTTTTTTTTTTAAGTAGTCCAGGCTGAAATCCCTAGTGGCTTTCTTGAGTAAACACCACTGACACATTTCTTTGCACATAGACCCATGTTTCATTGGAAATCATGTCGCTGTAAATCATATTATGTGAGACACACATTCAAGTTCATAAATATCTCACACAATATGCTTTACAATGGCATCACTTCCAGTGCCAGGTTCATCATATTATTTGACCAGACAGCCTTACCTGGGCTAGAGTACTAATGCTGCAAGTGTGTGTGGTTTAGGTACCTGGTATCTCTGAACTGCATTAAGCCGATGTGTGACCTGCTGACGGTGATGGACTCGAAGATTGTGCAAGTTGCTCTGAATGGCCTGGAGAACATCCTCAGACTAGGAGAACAAGAATCCAAACAGAACGGCACTGGCATTAACCCCTACTGCGCCCTTATCGAAGAGGCTTATGGTATGTACATACACACACATACACACGTCTTTTTCTTTATAGTTTTGTAATAGTCTTACATTACTGACACTTTTGTCTCATTTTGAAGATTTTATTTCATTTATGACAGTGCAGTACCGCATCGTTCCACTAACAGGCAGCAGTGTTTAATTTAGAGCTCTGTGTGAGATGGGTGTATATTATATGTTTTTTTTTTTTTATTTTATTTTTTTTTTAAGGTCTTGATAAGATCGAGTTCCTTCAGAGTCATGAGAACCAGGAGATTTACCAGAAGGCCTTTGACCTGATTGAGCATTATTTCGGCGTGGAGGAAGAAGATGCCAGCATTGCTCCTCAGGTGGATCAGAACCAGGGCCAGTACATCTTCCAGCAGCCTGAGGGGCCGATGGAGGGCTTCCAGCTCTAACTCAAGTTTAACCCAGTCTACCCCCTGCTTGAAACCACCCAGTTAAGCTTCAAGTGCTGCTTCCATCCTGCCTGGAGCAACAACACACACACACACTCTTCCTCTATTCCTCTCTCTGGATGGGATAAAGGATTGCTGAAATATCTCCAGCCCCCCCTGCAGTCCTTTGCAGCTGCTCCAGCAGTGCCCTTTCTTCTCGCTCTCAACTTTTCTGAGTTCGAAAAGAGAACAGACAAATGAGGAAACCTCCGGGAACCCTGTAGGATCGTGCAGGAATGATGCTGTTGTGACTCTACCCTTTCTCACCTAGACTTTTTTTGTTTTGAGCATCATCTTCACAATGGGGCTGTTTTCTTTCTTTTCTCGTTTTGAAATTATATTATTATTATTATTATTATTATTATTATTATTTTTATTATTATTATTATTATACATTGGCACTGGTGTCCCAAAAAACTCCCTTTTGAAATGTGAAACTACCTCTATAATCATCAGCATAGTGTTTGTAAACACAGTTAGCGCTGATGGTAGAGTTTTCCCCTGTACCCCCTCCTCCAAATACACACTGGTGTTTCCACTGTGTAGCCTGTGACACGTTCACAGCCACTTGTGATTAGGTGAATTTGCATGGGCAATTATTTCTTTTTTTTTTCCCTGCCTGTGTGAACACAGAAATAACTATCTAATGCTGTTTGTAAACAAACAAAAAAAATCGTCTTTCATATCAGATCCAGTGTGAGACTTGTGACTTTTTTTTTCCAGTGTCCTGTGAAACTGCTGCCATCTAGTGGTCGTATTGAACTAAAACATTGGCACTGGCTCTTGTGCTTATGGAAGCTATTGCAGAAGAGGAGCTCCTGGAGTTATATTTATTGTGACTGAAGTGTACGCGTGTGTATGTGTGGTGAAGACGGACGGCCGGACTTTCGCACACTTTCCATGCTACCGCTGCTCTGAAGTGCATCCCTGAGATTACCGAACGCTACGGCGCATCTTATTTAAAATACCGGTCACATGGCCATTCGAATGCAGTCTTTTCGGTGTCTCCATCCACCTCTATGCTTTCTGAGGAACTGTGTTGAGACTTGCATTAATTTTTCAAGTTTTCTTATCTGGGGCTTGTTGTGTTTATCTGATTTTTGGAGAGAGAAAAAGAGCCCCAGTCATTCTTTGGCCGCTGACTCATGTTTAAAGGTAGAACATGCTTGGATTTTCTTTGACACTTGGACTGGAATTTACATATTCAGTGAATAATAAACACGAAGTTGCTCCAGGACATCATATACTAATGCTGGAATGCTTATGGACGGACTAGGCTTTTGGTATTGAATCTGTATTTCATCCGCCCTCCTTCAAGGCATGTTGTCCCTTTTTTATTTCGTCAAGCGCCATAAACACCTGATTAGTAACTGCCACTCCCCTGTTTGCTGATCCGTCTGTGGTATCTCAGGCTCTTTCGGTTTTCAGTTATGCCCCCATTTACTGAAATGTCCGCAGACCACCAACTCTGTTCAGTACACTCTGTATGGAACTCCTTCCTAGCCTTCAAATTCAGATTTTGGTCGATTGCTCCAAATAGAGGCAAGTCGGTAAGTTGGGATATTTACACATTTGCGATTGTAAACCAAGCACATTCAGTGGTGTATAGTTTTCTAATATTTCTCATATTTGTACAATATTTTTCAGGTTTGGGATGTTTTGTTTTTTTCCCTCATTAGGGAAAGTGTTTATTTGGTTTGTTTTGGTTTTTTTGGTGTTTGAAAGTCAAAGTTGGTACCAATCTGCAGTGTAGAGGACATCAGTTTTCTCAAGAATGTTGAACTTGTCTAAAATGATGTAGAACAAATAAAATGTTCTGTTACACATTGAAACGGGGAGTGTATTTCAGACTGGCTCAGAAGTTGAGACTGGGGTTGACCTACTAAACTTCTGATGGCCTTTATTTGGGATTCTTTAAAGGTTGAGCTTGAGGTTTTGCACTGGTCTGAGTCACTTCTGGTACTCTGGAATAACAATAATCTCTAATTTTGTTGAGCAGTTGAGAGTTGCTCTTGGTGGTTAGGGAGGTGCTCTTATATACTTCCAGTGAAGGGCAAACCTAATGCTTCACCATACCAAGACATTTTGGACAACGCTATGCTTCCAACGTTTGGGGAAGTTTCAGCATGACTGCACCAGTGCAACACCTTCGGGATGAACTGGGATGAACTGTGAGCCCGTACTTCTCGTCCCACATCAGTGTCTGACCTCATAAATGCACTACAAAATGAATGTTCTCAAAGTCTCACAGAAACTCCAAAATCTTGTGGAAAGCCTTGCAATAAGAGGGGAAGCTGTTATAGCTGCAAAAGAGGACCAACTTCATATTAAAGTATGGATTTGAAGGGAATGTCATTAAAGGCCTTGTTGGTGTAATGGTCAGGTGTCACAATATTTTTGTCCTTATAGTATGTATTTATATATGCAGTTGTGTTTAAAAAAGTGAATAAAGCTCAAAATCTAATATTTTTTATTTCATTCCACAAATGCATTGGGAAGCCTACACATTCTGTTCCAAACCAAAATCCAAAGAAGTTTATCAAATTTGTCTTATTCCTTTACAGAAAGTGGGGAAAATATAGCAGTGTCTGCATTCTTCTTTACAAACTCAAATTCCCTGTATAAACTGAATTTATTTTTAAGATTTTGCTTTCTTTTGAATCACTGAACTAGTATTTAGTTGTATAACTAATGTTTCTGAGAACTGTTGTACAGCTGTATTTTGTGGAGTCGATCAACTTCTGGCCCTGTGAATGGGTATTCCAGCCCAATTCTTCTGCATTTCTTGGGTTTGGGCTGGACACTCCATAACATCAATCTTGTTGGTCAGGAACAAAGATGTTGCTGGTTTACTGGTGTTTTTGGGGTTGGTGTCTTGTTGGAACACCCATTTCAAGGGCATTTCCTCTTCGGCATAAGGCAACATGACCTCTTCAAGAATTTTGAGATATTCAAACTAATCCATGATCCCTGGTATGCAATAAATAGGCTCGACACTGTAGTATGAGAAACATGCCCATGTCAAGATGCATGTGCCACCATGCTTCACAGTGTACTGTGGCTTCATTTCAGTGTTCGGGTGTCATCTGACAAACTGCTGTCACTAGCCCTAAAAAGAACAATCTTTTTTTCAACAGTGGGACTTTGTGGGGGCTCCATGCCAATAGCTTGGCTTCACATAGGCGTCTTCTAACTGTAACACTACTCACAGGTAACTTTAGACCTTTGATCTTCCTGGAGCTGATCATTGGCGGAGTCTTTGCAGTTTCGGCTATTCTCCGATCCATTCGAATGGTAGTTTTTCATTTTTCCATGTCTTTCAGGATTAGTTTGCCATTTTAAAGCATTTCCGGTCATTTTAACTGAGCAGCCTATCGTTGTCTTTTCCCCTCTCCAATCAAGTTTTTAGTCAAGGGACGCTGTTCTTCTGAACAATGTCTGGAATGACCCATTTTCATTGGAGTTTCAGAGGGAAATGCACTATTACCACCATGTACAATATTAGCTGCCTTCCTTCCTTAAATAAGGGCAATAATTGGAACCAGTATTTTCAAAGAATGAATGACCTCACTAATTGAACTCCACACTGCTATTATTTTGAACACGCCCCTTGTAATGATTCAGTTACAATCAACAGCATGCATTTCATGACTGCTGGGTCTGTTGGTTTTCTATTACTGTACTACACCTACTAGTAAATTATTTGCCATGTAGAAATATCATTTCTACAAAAAACAGTGATTGATCAGGTTACTGATGTCTGACTGCTATTATTTTGAACACCACTGTATGTATATATGTGACCTGATCTGGCAAAACAAGTCACAGTGATTCAAAATTCAAAATTGAGGCTTTGGTATCATTGATGAAAAAATAAGCTTTAAAATGATATCTTGGTCAAAACTGTATCTTAAATGGTTGTCAAGTTGCAATCGTTTGAATTATGGTAGCACAGTACAATTTTCCAAATAAAAAAATGAGAAAATCGCATTTAAAGTTTTTAGTCCATTTTTGCTGATACCTTTAACAATCCATAGCATCCAAAGAGATGCACCCAGTATTCAACAACATTTTACTACAGGCATTTAGATACATTATCTATGAAAAATACAGCTGCCAGGGCTTCAAGCACAGCTCGTCTTGAGCCCCCGCCGCTCAAGAGAAGAGGGAAACATGCGTCAAGACTCTTCTCAG
>JBBPDE010000040.1:23931410-23942258 GCA_037974605.1 Nannopetersius ansorgii | reverse complement strand
CACAGCGCACAGTGTGAACAGCACGAAATTCACCCTCTGCATTTAACCCATTCACCAAGTGAAGCAGGGGGCAGCCATGAACACAGCGCCCGGGGAGCAGTGTGTGGGGACGGTACATTGCTCAGGGTACCTCAGCTGTGCCTAGCGGTCTTGGGTATCGAACCTGGACTTTCTGATCACAGGGCGAATGCCCTAACCAAAGAAGTGTGTCCCAACATTTTTGTCCATTTAGTCTTCTCAAAGGGTGTGATGGAAACACCCGAATTCAACAATGGAGAGGCATGTGCTACTACTTTTGTCCATATAATAAGGACACGATTTTATCCAGCTGTGGCAAAGGCTATAACTGAGACGACTGAATTCAATAAGAGCGGTGTCCCGTTACTTTTGTCCGTATAGTGTATGTTGTAATAACAGGTCTACGCTCAGGAGCACGTCCTGTAGCTCATGACATCACACCCACGTCTGGAGGGTTGCAGGAGGTGAGATTAGAGACGAACTCTGTTTTATTATTCTCATTTTTTAAATTATTTTCGTCTTCAAACTCCTGCGGTAGGTGGCGGTATGAAGGTCTATTTTTCCACCCCTCGCAACCCACAGAAGAAGTGAGGAGAATTTTTTTTTCAGGATTAGTTTCTGGTCGTAGGGGCTTTTTCCACGCAGAGAAAGTCACTTCTTGACTCAGAGACTCAGAAAAAAACCTGAAGAAGACGGTAAGTCTGTTTTATGTCAAGTCCTGGGATGAGGTACCCGGAGGCATCTTGGCTAGCTTTTTTCCAGTGGTATAGCGAGCATCATTCTGAACATTCTCTCTCCCTTTTATTTTATGGTGTTTTGATAAACTGGGCCCTCTTTGTGAAAGGAAAATTCCATCCATATTTCAGACTTCACAGTTGTGATGGAAATACAGTCATGCACGTTAAATTGTTTATTGTAAACGAACCTTCCTGCTTTGATGGTCAAATGCTACTATCAAAAATAACCAGTACGTCTACAGGTATCTGAATGAGTATTGCATACGCTATATGGACAAAAGTATTGGGACAACCCTGTTTTTGAGAGTTTGGACTAGGCAATCTTAATGCTCCAGCATACAAAGACATTTTGGACAACACCGTGCTTCTAACTTTGTGGACACCGTTTGGGGAAGAACCTTTTCTATTCCAGTATAACTAGTCCCAGTGCACAAAGCAAGATCCATAAAGACAACTGGATGAGTTCAGTGTGGAAGAACTTGACTGACAGCACATAGCCCTGACCTCAACCTCATGAACTGGAATGGAGATTGTGAGCCAGGCCTTCTCGTCCCACATCGGTGTCTGACCTCATAAATGTTCTACAGAATGAAAAGTCACAAATTCCCACAGAAACGCCAACATTTTGTTTAAAGCTATCCAAAAAGAGTGGAAGCTGTTATAGCTGCAAAAGTGGGACCAGCTTCATATTAAAGTCTATTTATCTGAAAGCAAGTCCCTGTTGGGTCATGTGGGTTTTGCACATTGGTCAGATGTCCCAATCCTTTTGTTTAGTATAGTGTATGTAACGTTAATAATTGTATATTTAAACTGAAAAACAATGCCTAACAATGTCCTACATGCAGTTAATGCAACAGTAATCACAAATAAAATTTATGAACGTACATTTTGTAGCTTTTTCATTATTATTGGTTGTTTTAGATTGCATATCTATTTATATATTTTCTTTTATTGTTGTCTTTACTCATGAAGGTGGTAATGGATACACTACATGGCCGAAAGGATGTGACCTATCCTTTTAATTAGTGAAATACACTCCTTCAGTCACACCCATTGCTACCACGGGCACAAGCATTCAGCTCTGTGAATCTCCTTAGATAAAGACAGGCAGTAGAATGGGTCGTACCAAAGAGCTCAGCGACTTTCAACGTGGCACTGTCGTAGGATGCCACCTTTCTGATCTGTCAGTTCGTGAAATTTCTGCCCTGCTAGAGCTTCCCCGGTCAACTGTAAGCAATGTTATCGTGAAGTGGAAACGGCTCAGAGTGACCACAGCTCTGCCACGAAGTGGGAGGCCACACAAGCTCTCCAACCGGGACCTCCTAGTGCTGGAGCGTTTGGTGAAAGAAAATTGCCGGTCTCCAGTTGCAGCACTCACTACAGAGTTCCAAAGTGCCTCTGGAAGAACTGTCTGCCAGAGAACTGTTCGTCGGGAGCTTCACGGAATGGGTTACCGTGGCCAGTCAGCCGCCGACAAACCCAAGGTCATCAGACGCAAGAGCCAACCTGTCCTTAAAACTCCCATCAAAAAACAAAACGAAGCCAAAGAAAACACTACAGATGAAAAGCCAGGGTGAGTAGCTAAAGTGGAGCTGTTCTAGTTTTTCAATTCTTTTCAGAATTTCTGCATCATTCAATCATTTAAGATGTAAAAGCCATTCACTGTGGTTTCATTCGGAATGCATTATTTTGCTTACATAGTCATAATTGTTAATGGTGTCTGCAATAGCGTCCAAAACTATGACTGGCCGGAATTAGCTGCAGAAGATGTTTTCCTCAGGAATTCGTACTAATGTCAGAGTGTTTTCCTTATGATGGGCTGAAGTAAGATATCAGGTTCAAATGTTTTTAGCCCATTCATGGTAAAGAACTAAAAATATTACCCGACAAGACATTATTTTCAGATTTATTAACGCAACCACTTGTTCTTTTTACCACCATTCTTAAGAAATCCGTGTTGGTGAGAGCAATGAAAGATTAATTCTACCATTTTTTCAAAATTCTGTTGAGATGTAAACAGATTTGTTCAGAGTACTTCATTACATATCAGACTGCATCAGTATTGATGATAATCACACTCTGTTGTCCTGGACACAATAGTGTCAAATAGAGGTCGACCGATATGGGTTTTTCTATGGTCAATGCAAATATTTAGAAATCACATTCTGTCCCTGGCCGATATAGGACACCAATTTTTTATTTTTTTTTTGGGTGGGGGGGAATATTTGGTCAATAATAATATTAATGTTCTACAGTTTCACTACTTTTAATTAAATATTTCAAATATCTTTTCTAATGCATATTATTTATTTCTCATTATTATCCATGTTATAAACTGTATGAACTGTATAAAGCATTTTTCCGATGCAGCATAAATCATCAGAACTCCGGCTCCCATGAGCCACGAGCCGCGATCATAACGGTACATCAGGCACCTTCCGAGCTACAGCAAGTTACCATTTATAAATCAGTTTTCTTTTTTTTTCTGAACAGGTACCAACAGAAATATTTTTCTTTTATCAGGGAGCATCAGAAGCAGTTATGTTAAGTAGCAAGTGTCCATATTAAATAGCACAGAAAAATGAACATTCAAAATGAAAGTAATCTAAAAAAAAACTTAACACAAGATAAATAATTGTTGCTGTTAATTAAATAATGTGTGAAGCGATAACGTGTTAACATGGCCAGCGCTTTCATAATCATATTGTATATTGGTGTGTGTATACATATATAGACGTATGTGTGTAAAAACAAATTACTATTACACAGAAAGAACTTAAACTTTCTAGATCTTATGTACAGAATATAAATCACTATAATAACTGAAATAACAAGATGAACTGAAGTTACATTTATACAAAAAATTGACCTATATCACACTATTTTGTGTTTAAAGGCAGCCTTATACTGTACGTATATATAAAAAAATTACGATATGTACAGTATGCATGTGTCCATATAAAATAATTATAAATTTTAACTGTTTAAACACAGTGATGCTATATACAAACATAAATTACATAGCCACAATTTATTTAAGTACATATTATGTATACAGTATATTTACATGACACTTTAAATGCTTCACAAAATAATATATATATTGCTGTAAAGTATCGCTATATACAGTTTGTGATGTCCGGGTCCGGAAATACGCTGCCCTGCAGTTAAAGTTCATGGGACCAATCGGGCTGCAACATGGCGGCTTTCCGAATGCGTGTGCGCGGAACCGATCGGTACGGATCGGGCACTGACGGGTAAGCTAACTGTAGGCTACTTTGCTAACTGTAGGCTAATTTGTACCGCGAAGTTGGTGTAATGTGATGTATATTGACAATTGAATCAATATAAATAAAATTGAATTGCCTTAGGCTATGTACTTCCGTTTTCTTTCAGTTTAATGCAGTATTTCATAGCATATTCATTTAAGAATCTATAAGATAAAAAATTAAAACAGAGTTGTCTCTGGGCAAGCTAAATTTCTGTTGTTCGCTGCTAGCCCTGCAGGTGTCGCTAGAGGGGCGTGTCAAGTGTTCCACAGCAGCAGCACGAGGCTGCCCATGAATACACATGTCTATTAATCTATTATTTGCGCCTTTGGCCAATGCAGATTATGTCAAAATTGTCAAAAATTGGGACGATTAATCGGCTAGGCTGATAATCGGTCGACCTCTACTGTCAACTGCATTTGCACTTGGAATAGAACAGTTTTTTTTAATTTTTTTTTATTGGCTAGTCAGTAGACAAAGGTCAATGCAGCCCACATTTTGTGAGATGGTTGTTCTATTAAAGTGTATTGGAACCTGTCATACAGACTGAGAGTCAACGTAATTCACTATGTAACTATCAATTAACATTTACGATTTGAGCAATATAAAGTGACCATAATGGATTTTTACTGTTCAGATCTTGCCTTTCTTGTTTCTGCCGTTAGGGACTCCGGTGACGTGAAAGAGGAGCAGGCGGGCCCGGACCCTTCCTGAGCCAGAGGGACATGCGATGGTCTCTAGAAAGAGGGTACTCATCACCAAGTCACAGCATCACAACCCTAAACAGAAGGCCTACATCACATCCTGCTCGGCACATACTCTGCAGTCAGGCTCGTACCATCAGATGGTGGTAAACTCATTATAATTATCTTAATTTTAAAAGGTTTAATTTTTTTTTTCCCAAAATGTTCTCATTTGGAGCAATTAAATGAAAGCCGTGTGTTGTTCACGCACAATGACTTTTCACCCATTGTCACCCAGAGGACGGTGGCATCCTATTAAAGATTATTTGTTCATCTCCCGGTTTTCCCTACACTTTAAAACCTGTTCTGTTTGTATTAAATTCTAGGTGATTAAGATTATTCATCCATTTCACATCACTTTTCACATCACTGTTAAAGCTAAAAGAGCAGAGATGCCTCAGAAATCACTCTTGTGGAAATGTTTTGAAAGAAAAATGCTCAAAATTTACAGCAATGGGTTTGTATGAACGCATTTGATAAATCTTTTCTCTCTCTGTCTATCTATCTTTAAGGAATCTTGCAGCACTCTGTAGTCTCTATATGCCACATGTAGCACAAATTATATTTGAAAAAAATATAAAATCCCTCTCTTTGGAAAAGGAGGACAAAACATGCTTTTAATAAAAGTCAATGGGGAACTGTTTCTAAGTGACTCAGCTCCTTATCTGATACTGAGGTAGTAGTAATAATAATAAAAATAATAATATTAAGTCCTAATATTAAAACACAGAGACTGGAAAAATAATCACAAACGTTGACAAATAAATGTAAAACACCTGGATATGTTCTCTTTCTGAGAGGTTAACAAACAATAGGTGAATCATTTTATCTGATTTTACGTTTCCCTGTTAGTCACATTCATCACTGGTGTCAAAGCATTGAGTTATTTTATGTGACTTATTTTTCTCACTTTTAGGTCACTGAAATAAGGGGAGATACTAAAGTATATAAATACATATAATTCAAAATTGAGGATCACTTGTGCCGCCAGTGTAAGTGGAGATTTCGTTACAGTTAGACGAAAGTTCGTGTGTACCAAAATGTTTGCAGAAATAAACAAAAAATGTTACGTTTTTGCTGTGTTTTTGTCTTTTTTAATTTAAACAAATGGGATACAGGCTGAAAGTGAATGCAAATCTGTAACAATAATATAAATATTAATTTTCTATTAGAGTATTATAAATACTCTTAATGGATTTTTACTGTTAAAATGTTGTACTTCTGATTTTAGTGAATAAATATGACAAAAGTATTGAACCATTAAGAATCAATCAGAACATGGTATAGTTTTAACAGTTGTTATTTTTAGATTCACACTTTTGTTCTGTTAAAGGTATTCAATAGGTTCATACTAAATTGAATACTAATGTGAAGTTTGGAATTAATATTTTCAATAGTTTAAAAGTATAAATGTTTAAAATGGTTATTACATAGGACACTTGAGCATCTTTGAAATCTATGTAATTACAAATAATAGAAAGCTGCTCCTCACAACACATAATTCCTTTTGAAATATTCACCAAACCATCTAAAACTTCCTCTTGTTCTCCAGTTTTACTATATAATAATTTCAGAATCAGAAGACTTCATTGGTCCCAGAGGAGACTCCACAGACATAAACAAAAAGACAAAAACAAAAGATAAAGTGAAGTCACAGTAAATCTCTATAAAATACTTTAAAAAAGCTTTTCACTAAATGCACTGTATTCACTGTACTGTGTGTTCATAGTGGTCAGTAAGAGAGATGGATACACCCCCCCCCAAAAAAAAGTAGTTGACTTAAGTTTAGCTTTTACAGGTTTAAGGAATAGATGGACTACTTGAGCACTGATGTACGCCGTAAATGTAAACGGATAAAAATACTGTAGATAATTTAAGTATTTTACAAGTATACTAAGCTACATGGTTTACAGCAATTTTGAAAATAAAATAACCAAGAGCATTAAGTTTGAGAAGTGATTCCAAACTTTTAAATGCTGGTTATTTTGAACTGCTGCTGATGCAACATTTGCACAATATTTTGGATGTTAAAAAATAACCAAATTGCACATCCTTGTGACACATTGTGCATTTTTACTACTGGTTTAGAGTTGATATTTATGTATGTATACTGTGTTTTTTGTACTCTGTACAACAGAATGTTTATAGGTGTTCCGCCCAGGGCAAAGTAATATTTCACTATGTGACTTCTTGTTCCTGCCAGTAATACACTTTGACCTGTTTCCAAACATAGGCCTCGTTGCTATGAAGTTCTGTGTGTAGCTACGCAGTCTGGCCAAACGTGGTTTATGGAAAACCATGTGTATCTGAACTATTTTCAAAAAAACTTTAAGACTGTTACAATGGACGTGGTAGAAATACTTTGGAATATTGACACTGGAACCGACATTCAACAGATTTAACAGACTAATACACTCTTCCTATACTGTATGACTGAAAAAAAGTATTTGGTGGGATAATAAAAGATATCTGAAGACTGGACATTGATACGGTCGGGGTCACAAACCAAATACTGCAGTAAGTGTTGGTTTATGGGATGTTACTGCTATTTCAATAAGATCACTTGTCCAGACTCATTCCCAAATGTACTTATTCAGCCCCCAATGCCTTAGATCCAGCACACCTCTTCAGGACTGGCCGGGCGTGAGAAACCACAAATGGTCCAGCAGGCTTTGCAAATTAACAAAAAACATCAAAACTTCACACCTAAACATGTACTGGGGCTGATAATCGGTCCACCTCTACAGTCAACTGCATTTGCACTTGGAAGAGAAGCCCATGCTTGAGCTGCATAAACAGAAGATGATTGCTTGAACTCTGGGACTGATTTTAGTGTGTGTGGAGAGAAATCCAAAGAAGAGCCAGCATTCTGGTGTCCTGTAATGGGGTTGCTTCATTTTTCTTCAATGCTTTGTCACACTGATAAATATGTTATGCTGTTGTTTTTTTTTATTGGCTAGTCAGTAAAGGTCAATGCAGCACACTGTGAGATGGTTGTCCTAAATTTCTAAAAGAAAATAATCACAGGCTGTCTTTAGTCGCCATGCCGATGGCCGTCTTTCAACCTCAGTCACAGTGCGATGCAGAACTACCATTTAGGAGCCACAAAATCATCACACTTGTTTCATGATTGTCATGTTGTGTCTGTGAGTGAAAATGTGTACAATGCGTACCTGGCGTAACTGTCGTTTAGCCTGTCACTGTAAATAATCAAATGAGACCTTTGCTGTTAGAAACAAGCTTAGGAACTTTCAAAAGTGTGGATCATTCGTGATGGCAGTATAAGTGGAGACATTTTGTTAGAGTTAGATGAAATATTATTGGTGTATACGGTCATGTTTGCAGAGATAAAAGAATAATTAGTTTTTTCCTGTGTTTTTGACATTTACACAAATTAGAAGAAATTAAAGTGTATTGGAACCTGTGATACAGACTGAGAGTCAACGTAATCACAAATGGTCCACCAGGCATTGCACATTAACAAAAACATCAAAACTTCACACATAGGCATCTACTGGGGCTGTAAGAAAAGCCATCTTCCTGCCATTGTCAGTGCTATGACCCAATCTACACACCTCTCCTCGGGTTTTGATCTCGTAACGTGAGAAACACGGGAACGGGTGATAACAGTCCTTCCCTGTGAGATGCCATTCTCTGGGGGGATGGGTGTGGGGGCAGCAGTGTTTTAGTAATTTGATCTCATTGGAAATGGTGTCCCAGTATTCTACTGTTGGCTAAAAAATTATATTCTGGGAAAAATACACATGATCTTTTTATTAAAAACCACAGGAGGGGAAGACTACACTCCTGCCATCTGTAGTATACCTGTTGTAAGGGCAACAGTAATATATAGAACTCAAAAAATATGCTTAAATGGCTTCATGCCTGGTTAAAAATGTTTTCCACATATGGTTCTTTATTATTGTTATTATTTCAATATGTTACCATTGCCCTTACTACAGGAAACCACTTTTAAAGGTGTGCTACAGATGGCCAGATCTTCCCCTCCTCTGGCTTTTAAGAAAGATCGTATGTATTTTTTCAGTAACAAATTTATAATGTATAATTATTTATAGTTCATATAGTATCTTTCTCAAACTCAAGTCCACTTTACAAGTAGTTGAGACAAAGAACAAGAAACAGCATTTAACAGATAGTAGAATAATAATAATACATTTTATTTATATTGCATTTAGCATTTTTACAGACATAGAAAATAACATTATATTAAAAGCATTGAAAACCAAGAGGAGTAAAACATTAAATTTAAAACAAAAATGATTAAGCAAAACTGGCTAAAGAGAAACATTTTCAGGCTTTTCTTAAAAATGTTCAGTCTTTTGTCTCTAGTCTGTGAAGACAAAAATATTAAAAAGGCTGAATTACAAAAACAGATTACAGTGGGAACAAAGAATAAATACAGCAGTTATGAAGTAAGGAAAAGGGACAGAGAGAATATATATACGTTTTTAATCGTATTTTGTGGTGATAAAGAATGGATGCATTGTGAGTATTCCAAGGGAGGGAAGTCCATAGTTTGGGAGAAACAACACTAAAATATCTACTACCCATTTAAGCATCCAGTACCAGACAAACATAAAGAGCTTTAAAGATACTAAGAAGTAACTTAAACGGATGAAGATGCAGTCATGGAAAAAAATAGTTTTTTCTGTCCACTGTTTGTACAATTTGCAGCAGTGTGTGTAAAATACACAGGGTGGTATTCTTTTATGAATTTTTGCAGTGTGAGAAAGTCTCCATATGTGTTGTAAGTGCAGTAGTTATAGTATAGCAGCTATTCTATGTCCTGTTTTCCAGCAGCTTCACTCCTGATTCAGTTTCTGATGGGGTGAAACAGTCACACATGCACATATTGTGCTCTTAACATTACTATTTTAATTGTTGCAATTTCAAAATATTGTTAGAGTATTGTGTAGTTTAACATTTTTTTTTTTCAAAACATTTTTTGTTTGGAATATTGAATGAAGTGGGGTCAACAGTGTATAAAACAATAGTGACATACACCTTTTACAGACACACTCCAACAAATTGCAAAAGTAATAACCAGAAAAAAGAATGATATGGCCTCATACTTTTCCCATGGCTGTATGCATAGCCAATTAAGTTTGTGAGATGTTAAGACTTCTTATAAAAGTTGTGAACGCGAGTGGCTGAGTCTTGAACAGACTGAAAGCCTTTAGTACCAAAAAAGCTAACATAACATGAGGGTTAACAGCGATGAAATGTAAGAGTGGGCCTTTGTGTGAGTACTGATGGGCAGTTTGCATAGCTGTGTCAATAGTGGAATAAAATGAACACGAAGAGAGGGAGAAATGGACTCAACAGTCCGAGCTCAGAAATGTACGACAAAGTACAGAAACGAAAACTTCCATTATCAGAAACCCCCTACCTCAGCGGCCGTTGCCTAGGGAGTGACGTCACGACAGCAGCAACAAGCCTGCCTCTCCCATTGGTCACTGGAGTTCAGGGCTCGACTCTTATTGGTCGGTTTCTACCAGACGTGAAGTACTTATTGTGGACGGAGGAGCCATTTTAAGCGAGACAGAGAGACGGAGGAGGGCGAGAGAAGAGGTGGAGTCGGTTTTAGTCCGTTTCTGGTGGTGGAGGTTGTTTACACATCGTGAAAATAACTTCGTTGCTTGGAACTACAAAATAGTACGCGGCCTCTATCAAAACAGCAGGCCTTTGTCATCAAAACCCCCCGAGGGAGTCGGTGAGTTGCTGCTGTTTGTTAACAAAGCCTGGCGCCGCCATGTTGGGAACCAGTTCTTTGTTTTGGTGTGCAGCCAGAATTAATGACCTAGATTGTTCTGTTATTTTTCCTTGTTACTCGACTCGCAAGCCTGCTTTAATTTTACTTTTGATATTGTAGTCTGGTTCAAATTATTACCAACGGTATTACTAGAAAAGTGGCATCTGTAGTTCTCCCTCGTTTGGAGGTTTATGTAACTTGAATTCAGCATTGACCACAAACACATTCCGTTTCCATTCCAAACGCTGTAATTCTCATCAAGACAGTAGAAAACTGCTATCTTTTAAGTTGATCTATTCCTTCTGATT